>JAJHUR010113346.1:0-16010 GCA_027495735.1 Lutjanus campechanus | reverse complement strand
TATCAATAATAAGTGAAACCTCACTACTGACAGATCGGGATGTTCCTGCGTCTCGAGGCGTACTGACAGTGACATGATGCTTTTTAGCTTTAATATGAAAGATGAGATTTATTCTTCCAGTCAGCTGATGTTTAATCTAGTCAGCGGGGCTTTCGGGAATCCGGGGACGCTGATGTCAGGTGTTTGAAGTTAGATTGCAATCCTTTGATATTTTCTGTTGTGGCAGTTATGCGTTAACAAGATTAGCTTAAAGCAATAGTTTGGGGGTTTTTTGGTAATTTTGTTATTTTTCCTATGTGAGTTGACAAACTCATGACTGCTTTTTTTTCATTTCCTTGTTCTGTATGCAGTTTTAAAGTCCCCGTTCTCTTAAAGACCAGCTCCATCTGTGTTGTTTTATGGGTTTTTCAAATGGAAATGCCCACTGAGCCGTTAGCAAAAAGCAGTGCCGCCCCTTCTCCAACCTAGGCCAGTGTTAATCAAGCTTTTTACACTATGTACCACTTCAGAAAATATTGAGCTCGCCAAGTGCCACCTAACTCTTTTGCACTGATTTGTGCTAGCGGGACACTTCACTGTCACTAGCCACTTCTACATAACACTGCTTGCTTGAAATATTCTGCCTCTGATCGTAATAGTTCCCGTTTGGAGCCACGATTGCAGCATTTTTAAAGCATTCATTTTCAGTTCACTTCATTTTACCTCGGCGTACCTTTAAACAGCATTGACAAATAAATTAGTGCATTTTTTTTGACTGCATCACAACAAAGATCACCTCGTGTTTGGCCAGTTGAACGCTTTTAATGTGAAGCAGCAGCTGTAGGAGATGTTCGGTTTGCATCAGCAGGAGCTTAAGACAGCTCTGATACGATGTGAAGAACGGTGAGAGAAGTGAACAGTAAGAAATTAGGCTAATACCCGTGAGATAAATCTTAATCCGGCATGGAAAAGTTGTACCTACATCGACGTATTAGGGATATTCTTTGTTAAAATCAAATTTTTAAAAAATATGGGTGCATCTGTGGTGTTATGAGCTTGATCCAACCTTGAAAAATGAGTGATGTGGTTCCTTGACAACAACAAGAAAAGGACTATTTTCTTGCAAAAATTTTAATTTTAATTTAATTTAATGACTATTTCTGAAAAAATGCCAACCACATAACCTCAAACACAGGATCTGATTTAATTAAAATCTTTGGGATCATAATTTTAAATCTACTCATTAATTAAAGAACCTGTCAGTCACATTTAAAGAGCAAATAGTAATGTCACTAAGTCCACTGCCAAGTTCTTGATTTTGAGTTTCTAGTTGCTTTCCAACACAAAATAATTAGCCACCATTGTACGTCACAACAAGATGACATATTTCACAGCTGTATTTTTCGGAGCGTATCCTTGGTGACCACCTTCACATCAGGAAGTGCCTGCGCCCTTTATACTGAACCCGCTGACCCATCAGACTCAGCCAACTCTCAGACTGCAGTGCACTAGATTTTCTGTCCAGCTCCACTTGCTAAGCCTTTTTGGACTTGATAATGACCTTAATCTGAACCTGTCTGTCCATAATTCAGCCTGGACGTTACTAAAGCATTTCCACGCCGACAGTCTGGTTTGTGCTGCAAAACAGAGATACAGCATTAGCCAGGAAGATAAGCGAAGGCAGTAGTGGGCCTTGGCATTTCTAGCATGACCTAGATTGTAAATTGAATCTCGTCTAGCTCTGATAACCCAGGGAGAGTGAAATTTCAACGTGAAATTTACCATTCACAGCTGCACTGAAGGTGTTTTCTGTTTTTAAAGAGGCAGAGAGATCACTTCATACTGACCCACACCATGCTTTCAGTTTCATTTTCTCTCTTTCTCTCGTGGTCTTGTGATGCTACAGTGCTTTCTGCAAAGGCCACTAGGGAAGCTGCATTATAGATGAGCCACTTGACTCTGCAGTTGTCAAACCCCACTGCTGTGTTGGCTCTGTATTCTCTTTGACATCAGCCCACACAAGTACAAAGGTGTTTTTTTTTTACTGCTGCCAATGCTGTGATAGTATGGTGTTATTTTGAGTCCAAACCTACAAATCAAATGAACACATAGGCTGAGCTGCACCAGAAAGATTCAATATAAACCTCAGTTTAGTTTTTACGTTAAACCTAGATTAAATGTAATTCTTTTGCACCAAAACTTTAAACTCCAATTCAAAAAGTGAGCCTGTATTAACTTTACACTTACACTTGAGGAGGTTTGACCTCCAAATAGTTGCCTTTTTGGGATGGATTGCATTAAATAATTGTCAGCCATGATTGCTACGATTCATTAGTTGCAGCCCAACTGCTTAATTTTAAATCTGTATTAACTAAATATTTACTTAATATATTTTGGTCAACTGTGATTAGAGCTAATCTTAAATTTAAATAATCTTTGTTGGTGCAACCCAGTCGTAGATGCTCAGTAGACTTAATTCTTGAGACAGTTTTTTAATGTACAAAGGGTGAATTCTTCAGTCTCAGACGCCCTGTTAAGATCAGGCTTGTTTCACTTGTGCACAATAGCTCTGCCATCAGATCCCTGCAGTTTCCTTCCATTCTGACTGTGGCACTGGGTGTGGTACTGTAGGGCAAAGTAAAGAGAGCAACAGTCAGGAGCCACAGTGTGTTTTGTTTTTTTTTCCTCTGACTTGTATCTGCTGACCTGCCCAGGTCTTGCCAAATGTTTACTCAGTGTAAATACAACGAGGAGTCATTTTTCTCCCGCTCGCTTGTACTTTGACTTCTACTGATCCGCTCAGACATGGCCGTTTTGACATGCCCTCTTTATGTCTCTCTCCTCTCTTTCTTTTTTTCCCCCCTTCGCCCACGTAAGTGGCTAAAAGCCAAGGTAAGTGTGGTTTGTCACATGACCCCTTTCGCTATAATGTATTATTGATAGATTCGTCCAACTACCTTTCACAGCAAACCCCTATACATGTGGTAATTGTTGTCATTTCCCATGTTATTCCCATTAACCGACTTGTACTGTAGTCCTCTTAGCTCAGAACACACAGTCTGAGACTCTGTAACCTCCTCCTCGTCAATTTTTAACTGTGTATGTTGTCATTTACTTTACATGTCCTGTAGTTGTCCATAAATGTTCTGTAGTTCATTTCAAATCCTTATAGGCTTCCCAGAAAAAAACATACTTTAAGTATTAAGTAGTACTACTAATCAATCTTGTGAGATTTGGTTAATACTTTATTTGAAGGGGTTTACATAAGACTGTCATGATGGTTGCGACCGTGTCATCACACCTGTCATGAGTATGGAGTCTTTATGAATGTTCTTGATGTTCTTTTTAATGCAAAGCTGACATCGTTTGATATGTCTTGTTATGACAACTTGACATTATCAAACTTAAGGAAACTGTTAAACTCTATGTTTGGGGCTGAGTCAGCTAATTAGGTGGCTAGCTCCACGGCTAACTAAGCTAACTCGCTAAGTTAACAGAAGACAGCAGTTAGCCTTCTTTGGCAACAAGTAAACTAGCTAACGGACTGTCCGTCTATCAGCTAACTCTGTAAGCTAAATAACATTGGTACTGTACTCTGTCATTAAACTGGCCTTATAACCATTAATGACATCTTAATGACAACTCCAAAATGTACGGCTTTACTTGAGGTCAAGGAAATTTGAGTGGTGGTCTCATGACAGCCAGTGTCAAAACCAACAATATGTGACAGTTTAATGTCATGTTAAAACATAGAACTAAACATTTTTTCTAAAGTTTGATAATGTCAATTTGTCAGAACAGACATTTTTGTCTTGGTTATGTCAAGTTGTCATAACAAAGACATTTCCAAACAATGTCAACTTTGCATTAAAATTTCATAATTTACAGAATAACTCTCAATGAACACAGTCATAAACATTAATGAATACTCCCTCATTTTCATGAAAGGTGTCATGACATGGTTATGAAAGTGCTATGACAGCCTTATGCACGCCCCTTCAAATAAAGTGTTACTGAAATATACAGCACTAGCGTCTGTTATTTAGTTTTTCTGTAGTTACAGTATGTGTTTGTTAAGTATGTGTTTTGCAAGAAGCCTTGTTGAAAAAATCTGGAGTTTTCTAACCTGCAATCAGCAGCAAACAGTCTGTGACTGAGTGAAACACAAGCTGGCATTACAAAACCTTTTGAATATTACCAGCTGGAATATATGCTTCAATGCTGTTGAAGAGTGAAGACTCATCTGGGCAGCCTATAACTTTTTATTTTTGTTACAGAAGTAAAAATCACCCACACAGTTTTTGAAGTAATTTGTTTGGTAAATAAGCGTCTTTTTTTCCCCCCCTCTGACCACAGCAACATGGAAACAATCAGTCGATCAGAGGAGGAACACTATCGAGGACCAATCCGCCGACGCAGAAGCCGCCGAGCCCTCCCATGTCAGGGCGTGGCACGCTCGGGTAAGATTTCAGTCACCATGAAAGGAAGACTAATCCTCTAATTATCAAACTCTGAATGCAAAAAGAAAGGCGATTAAAGAACATGCAGTTAAAGTACATGTCATGTTAATTTATTTATCTTTTTAGCATTTGTGCTTTTTTATGAATAAATGTGAGATGAAGAGTAAGATGAAATAACACAGCGAACAGACATTACCCACTGAGCTAACAAGATGCCCCAGGGCATTATGTTTCTAGTCGACTGTGGTGGTCGTGGCGATGGCTGTGTTTTGTGGTTTTGGCTCATTTGCACATCTGGAATAACAAAACTAATGAAAGTGAGGCCAGAGGAAACAGATGCAGCCTGGGAACTTTTATGTGTTAGAGCAGGACAGGTCTCACACCCTGATGAACCCGTCGTCGTCTGATGCGCAGCAGCAGTCGGCGACACTAATCAGGTATTAATTCCGAGGGTAAACTTCCAGCCCGTAGCACACAGCATCCAGCTGGGTAAACTGATAGGATTTTCAACGCTCTAGTGAACTCTGCCTCACACTCCTGATAGTAGGATTTGCACAGAATTATGATCATTCTAGCCCTTCATTCATTTGACTTTCGTTTTTGCACTTTTGTCCGCTGCAGACGCAACACGCCCTACAAGACCCTGGAGCCGGTGAAGCCGCCGACGGTGCCCAACGACTACATGACCAGCCCCGCCCGACTAGGCAGCCAGCACAGCCCCGGACGCACGGCGTCGCTCAACCAGAGGCAACGCACGCACAGGTAAGATAAGACAGGTTCATTTCCAGGTTTTCTCTGTTTCATATCATTATAAAATTTAATATAGTCGAACAATTACAAGGTGACATCATGGACTTCACAGGCTTTGATGTAATTTACTGCTATTTTCAAACATTTTGTAGACTAAATGATTCATTTGTTAATCAGAAAAATAAGCAATAAATCAATGAAAATGAAATAGTTGCTTTAAGACTCTAATAAAGACGCAGAGGTTTTCCTGTGGCGTAGCAAACATGATGATGACTTGTGCTCATATTTCTTTCCAGTTTGCAGGAAAATGTGGTCATGTGCACATATGCATTAACTGTGATACTATAGCAACAGTACCAAGTCAACATACAACACAGCACTTAGCCTCCAACATAGGAGGTTAAGTTAACCTTTTAATGTATTTTCTGCGACTCCAAACTAGGGCCGTGTCAGACAGCATCTGCTGATGTCTCAAAGTTTAATCAACTGATGACAGCAGATAATATGGAGTCATTATCGGCCTCATAATATGAAACTGATAGCAGCCAGACACTGCTGGTCTGGTTACGTTTGAGATAAAAAAATTAAAAAAAAAAGTTGTACAACAAACTTCTTGGATAAAATTCTCTAAAATGGAAATTTTGATCAACTTTTCACAGCTTTTAATGGAGAGGTACTTTAGACTTTTTTCCCCCCAGTTTTTGGATAGGTTTGAGTGGAATTAGTGTTGCAGCTACACCTCGAAAGTGAATACTAAATGTGCACTCAGTGTTTCAGTAATGTGAGAAAAGCATCTCTCTAAAAACCACTGGTCCCCCCTCGATGCAGGTAGTTCTAATCTCTTCACTTAGTCCAGCAGCTTAGAGCACTTTCGCACCTCTTCCTCCTCTCAGCTGCGCTAAATCCAGCATTTGTCTGACAAGGCTTGGAGGGTTTCTTACCGTGTCCTGAATCACTCTGATATTAATATCTGTAAAAGCCTCTGATATAAAGTGCCTGTTTAAAAAAAAAAAAAAGTCCAAAGTCAACTGCAGTGTGGAAACCCTTGAACACGGCTCTCAAGGATTGTTACCCAGAAACCTCCACGCGCAGAAAGCGACAGACTCTTTCATCAAATTTGAGTTACGAGTGAGCGAAGTCTCCTCATTAGCTAAAAAGCCTGTTATGCTGACTGTGATGCTCATAAATATTACATAACTTTTTTTTTTATTTTCCCTCCCCTCGCCCCAACTTCTCATGTATGTTTGCACAAAGCGGCTCGTTCGCACACGAGTCCCTTCCCTGGTTCTTCTTCTTCTACTGTATCAATTAAAACCAAACTCCAGGTCTTCGTGTAATTGCAGCTTCAAATGCAGCTTGAAGGCTGTGAAGCAACAGCAGCATCGCTGTTACAGATCTGTGGTTTCACTCTGATGTCCCTTTAACACACTGACGCGGTGCTCAGAGTCGGGCTGCACCCACCCTGCTCAGCTAATATTGCTGTGGCTTCACTATTTGATTACACAGGCTTGAAGTCGACCGTGCTTATTCAGCTCATCAGTCTCTGTCATCTTCAACTGAGGCCTAAATTCAATATCAGCTTCTGCTCTTTGTTCCCTCATATTGTTTAATGTCTTTCAATGGGAAATATTGGTCATATGCAGGTATGATTGTTTTTAAAAAAAAAACATGTTTATTACATTCACCATAGTGTCTTGGTGATAAAATTTGATTATCTGTTTTAATTCTCCAAACCAAGCAGGATACATGTAAGATAGTGTATGTCTCTGTGGATGAAGCATGCATCAAAATGCAATAAATTATTTAAAAAGAACTAGATAACTGTGTGTAACTTCATCTCGTCGTCATGTCAGAGTATTAAACATGCCTTTCACCCTTTTCCAACATTGTGCCAGCTGTTCTTCCTCAACAACCATACACTTTTCACTCCTTAATCTTTCTTTATTTTAAACCAAATTAAAAGCTAAGGCTCTAGTGGACCTTTGCATGTCATTCCCCAACTTTCTCCCATAAGTAATTTTCTAAGAAAATTAAAAATTCTCCCGATTTCAGCTTCTTAAACGTGAATGTTTTCTGGTTTCTTTATTCCTCTTTAACACTAAACTGAATATCTTTGGGTTGTGAGTAAAACAAGACATTTGAGGATGTAATATAAAATAGTTGCGTACCGATTGATTCTGATTTCAAAACAAATCTCAGGAAAGATTAAATCGAAAGCAACTGGACTTGTTTAAATGTCAAAACAAAGTAGGACCAGATCACTCGGTCCACAATTTAACTACTTGCTGAGAGAGAGAGAAAAAAAAAAGTACTGAAAACATTTAAATCAGTTTTCTAAAATTATGTTATAGACAGTATAAAGTGAAAAAGTAGCTCAAACGTAGGACTGGTTTATGTTCTTTGATTTTTAAATACTTAAATGAGGCTTTTCAAATATGTGACAGAGATGCAGAGCTGCAGAGGTTAAATGTATCACCTGTAAATTTAGGCTTATGTGTATAACTATAAATATCTTGCACCAGCAACATATGTTAGTTTCCTGTTATCTTCCTGTCAGTTGCATCGTCTGTGCTGCGAATCACCTTTGTACATATGAGCACTAAGTCTCAAATGGCCAGTTTAAAAATATTTTGCAATAAAATTTGAATTTGGCATAATTGACCCTTTTTTTATGTAACAATTCTTTGAGCTGAAAATCCTGTTGCATTAGATTATTGTGCCAGATTACAACAGGCCTCATTTTCTACTGTTTCTGTGCTTCAGGTTATTTATGCACATCTGAAACCTTGATAACAGTTTTCAGTCTTTTGTAAGCGAGGAGCTTTCAATCGTTTTCATCTTAGATTATGCTCCAGACTACTTTGTAAGTCTATTTTTCCTGTTATGTCAAGTCACATCATGTCACTGTGCCTAAGTACGCACTTATCACATATTGTCTTTACTTTGTGTTCCTTTTTACTGGGAACTGTGTCTTTTTTTCATTTGCTCTGGGAATTTTTGTCAGCTGTGAGCAAGTGAGCTGGAACATTTATTTTTTTTAAGACTAGCTGATTTATAAATAACTGTGGAATCCCATTTCTGCCAGAAAAAGGGAAAAATATCCCCATGGTAAGTCATAATTATGTGATTAAAAAGTCGATTCTGAAATAAAACACTGATCCTAAGAGATAAAAAGTCATAATTATGAGGTAGAAGGCAAAATTATGACTAAAAGTAAATGACTAACATTTTTAAAGTCTAAATTATGTGATTTAATAATTAGTAGTTTTTTTCCAACTTAGTTTTCGACTTTTTTATCATAGTTATTACTTTTTATCACATATTTTTTGTATTTTTTTCTCATAATTATCCAATCCAAATGTATTTATAGAGCACATTTAAAAACTGTTGACCAAAGTGCAACATTTTTGGCATATAATTGACTTTTTAATCTCATAATTTAAACTTTTATCTCATAATTTTTCTTTTTATGTCACAATTTTTGATTTTTATCAAATAATTCTGACTTTTTTCTCATAAATTTTAAATTTAATCTCATAATCTTACTTTTTATGTCAGAATTTTTACGTTTTATCTCACACATTTAAAAACAACAATTGGCCAAAGTGCTGTACAGTTTTTTTTTTTAAATGTCTCTCTTATAATTAAGACTTTTTAATCTCATAATGAATTACCATGGGGATATATTATTCTTTTGCTGGCGGAAATGGGCTTCCATAAAGTAAACGGTCCTCTGTGTTGGTAGAGGCTGGATGAGTGAAGGTGGAGCAGGCGAGATGAAGCTGAGTGCTTTTTATCTCACGGCGAGTGTTTTGAAACAAAGAGCGAAGAACGGGGAAAAGCAAAAGCTGAGGAGGAGATAAATGGGTTTGTGAAGGAACGAGTAAGTTATATAGGGATTAGAATGGATAAATCCAGAACATGCAGGCTGGGGAGAGAAGTGCGGCGTTCACTTCAAAAGAGGGATGACGTGATATTGTTTAGCCTTTATCCTCACTGCCACCAACATCCTTCAGAGGGGTAACCCCCGCTGGTTGTGCCTGGAGAGCCCCGGGGGCTCGACTGACATGGATAAGAGAGGTGAAAGGGGGGAGAGGGGGATGATGGGAAAAAGGGGGATAAAGAGATGGGTGGGGGGAGGTGGGCACGAGAATCAGAGGAGACTGCGGGGTGAGGGGTGATGGAGACGAATCACTTTACAGGAGATGAGGAGATGAGAGGAGGAGGTCGAAGGATGGTTAGGGGTGAGAGGTAGGGAGGAGGATCAGGGATGAAAGAGGCAGGGAAAAGGAGAGGTTGGGGTTGGGCGGGGGGTGGGGGGGCTGAGGAGCAGAAATGAGGATCAAGGCCAGCCCGAGAGGGAGTGTGAGAGCTGGAGGGGGGATTTAGGCGGGCAGGGCATTGATCTACGAGCCCCGGGGTCAGATAGAGGGTGAAACAGCGCTTATACAGGCCACTGCAGAGCTGACATACTTCCTATATTCCCATGTCTTCTATCCTCAGAGGGGCTGAAGCTGGGTGATATTGATGAAATTAGAAGGGTGAATATAAGTTATTTATTTGTTTATCATGCCTCTCAAGTAGAACTGTGAAATAACTGCATCACTGTACTGTAATACAGACTTTTAGACCAGAAAAAGATGACACATTTATATATCGGTGTAGAATAACCTAAATCTCTGTCATGATAATTAAGTTATTGACGTATCGTATGGTGTATGGACATGACCTCAGTCATTTTTGTTGGCCTCAATTCTGCCAATTGTGTTTACATGTGTGTTTGTTTACATAAGAATTTCATAAACTTTTTAGCCAATATGATGTCAGAATAAACAGCAGGCTTTTCCCTACCAGAACAAGACTAGTCCATCTTTATCGCATCCCGATTCCAATGTATTCATAAGGATTAAAAGTTCATTGCTCTTGGCAAGGGTGAACTTTTATGCTCTTTTATTATCATTATATCAGCGACATAAAATGGTTTTAAAAGGACTATATTTATATATTTGTTTCTGGGACAGAAAAATACACAAAAAAGTAGTTATTGTGACAGGCCTATCTCTCCTATCATGTTGTTGATAATGATTAGAGCTTCAACTTATATTTTTTTTCTTATTGAATAATCTATCTATTATTTATTTTCTGTCAAAGCAAAAATCCAACACCTAAAGATTAGATTTACAGTGATATGAAACCGGAAAATTAGCAAATATTTGTTATTTTCTCTTGAAAAATTATTTCACTGATAAACTGACCGTTGAAATTATTAGAAAAAAAAATGCACATGTGAATTTGTCACATTTGAAACATTTCAGGAAGCAGAACTTCTCGTATAATCACACCTCATATGTGTTTTTTGGAAATTTAACATGCAAGGCTGACATGGTTCTGATCTTATCTGCATGAATAATTTTGACTGGCCATGCGAGCATCACCTGCACCTGTGGCTACAGTTTGACAGATTGTGCCTCAAATCCATGTGTGAACAAGCTTTGTTGTTTTTTTGTTCATTCACTAAAAACACAACTTTCAGAGTATTTGAATAGCTTGTTTGTAAAGGCTCATATTATGTGCGACAAAGTGTTTGTTTTAAATTTAACCTCAGATTAACTCCCATTCAACTGCTAGCCGCAAAATAAAATCAAAACTTGTTATTTGACTAAATACACAGACCGACTGATCAACTCTGCAAATTAGTTTAAGTGTTTTGGGGCAAACAGAGGATGTGAAGCAATATGGTTTTAGGTGGTTTGCATGATAAGAATATAACTCAGTGCTGAATCAATTTTGAACTTTTATTTTGTTCTGCTGAATTAGTCCCCACTACAGTGACTCATGTCTTGCTCACCTGGGTGTGTCACTCTGCAGCTCATTCCTAACAAGACAATAGACAGAAGTGCAATATGAAGTGTTATAATTCTAAATAGGACATAAGCAGCAGAGTCCATATATCTGCAGTATTACCTGCTGTGCAGTCTGAGCTGCCCTGAATAAAACGATGTCCTCTTTCTCTTCCGTCTCTTTCTCACCTCAGTGGAAGCAGCGGGGGCAGTGGCAGCAGGGAGAACAGCGGCAGCAGCGGTATTGGCATTCCCATCGCCGTGCCTACACCCTCCATCCCCAACTCTGGACCAGGTGAGCTTTGTTAGCTGCACAAAGGCCAGGCAGCCCTTTCACCTTGCTGATATTAAGTAAGAGCAGTCAACCAAACCTGAGTTTCTGTTACCCTTTCTCATGCTCCACTGGTTAAAAGAATTTTCTGCCCTGATAAGAACACTTTGGTATGAAAAAAGAACAAATATTTGCTATTTATGTCCCAAAAAAATCTGTTTTTGCACTCGGAATCTCTTGTCAGTTGAAGTCTGGCCTGTTTGACCTGTGTGAGATAAGATTCTTTAAACACTGACAGGCTGTGCTGAGAGCCTCAGTCTGAGTTTACTTTGGTACATACATCACACAGTAGAATCACTACTACATTAAACTACAACGTACTACATGCCTTTAAAGGAATAGCCCGGATTATTTGATGTAGTTTGGAGAAGCAGAGAGGACTACCAGCACAGAAGCTAAGCAATGAACTGCTATCAGACAGCCTTTTTTGATGGGAAACAACCGTTATATAAGCCAAATATCTGTCTCTCCACACCAACCAAATTTCATAGGCAAAATTAGCCGTTTTACCTCACATAACTTGGGAGTTGCTGGTCAACTGAAGCCTCGATCTGTTAGTTTATTTGTGTTTTTGTATGACTTCAATATTTTGAAGGGATAGTTTGGCTTCACCAAACTCATAAAATAACACAAGCAAACTAACTGATTGAGGCAGTGGTAGACCAGCAACTCCTGTGTTCTGTGAGGCAAAATGACTGATTTCGCCTGTGGAGTTTGGTTGGTTTGGAGAGAGCGATGTTTGTCCTGTGAAACAGCAGTTTCCTGTCCTGAAAAGGCTGTTTGACGGCGAGATAAAGCGATGAAAATATTGTAAATATAGTGTAGGCTAGGCACAAACTGATTTTGTTTTGTTTTTTTAGGTGGACTGTTTTTTAAGTGGCTAAAATACAGTTTGACCCTGTCCACAGCAGGATACTGCTTAGCTTTTGTGCTATTACTCCTCTCTGCTTTTCCAAAGTGGGGGCTTACCTCAAACACTTCCAAAAATCTGAACTATCCCTTTAAGTACAAAGTGCATGACTGTGTCTGTTTGCATAAAATGACCAATTTTAAGGTTTTAGTTAAAAACATTGCTTGAAAATCTAGAAATTTGCAGCAGAAAACACCAGGAAACAAGTTTATTCTTTAAGTATAACATACATGTGTCTACCAATAATAGGCATTACCTGATGAGGTGTAAATGTAATGTACTATTTGCAGATAGTGTGAGTATGCTACACAAAGCCTATGTTTACCAGACAGGGATTATGGAGGCCCATTGTGTTCTAAGCACAGCTGATTCTCTATCCTACTGTGTAAATAGGCCAAGCTGCGTTAGGCCTGCTGCTTTATAGTGGAACAGTAAGGCCCACATAACACCCTGCACACAAGCATAGCACTGCATCACACCATACACAAGCCTTACATACTACTGCGTTTAACTTTAGCAAATGGTTTGAGCTGAAGAAGAAATATTTTGGGTTTGTGTGTAGCAGCTTTTCTTTTTTACCTCAGTGCCAGGATCAGGCCAGCAGCACAACACTAACCACAGCTCTCCCTGCGAGCTGGTCGCCATGGAAACACTCAATTCATACCACAAAGTAGTGTGTCAAAGTGTGTGCTGAGCAGTGTGCTGCTGCGCCTTGACAAAGTCGAAGCACTCCACCGGCCCCAGTGGGTTCTTGAGTAAAGTGATGTGATGTTATGTAACAGCGTGGAGGTGCAGGAGGCGGCGAGGAGGACAGAACGTGTTCTCCTTCTGCTTTAAATGGTTACTAATGTAAAAAAAAAACGCTCCTTACAGTCACGCCCATGTCCGCTCCCCCGGGAGCACCTCCCCCGCCCCCTCCTCCTCCTCCACCACCACCTCCTCCCATGGCCGGGCTCGGCCCCCCGGCACCACCGCCACCACCACCACCTCCAGCACCACCAGCACCACCAGCACCCATAGGTGAGACTCGTCGACCTGCGAAGCCGCTCCTGCGGCCTCTGATGGTGGATAATCAGCACGTCTACTTTGATCCGCTCATGGTGGAGATGCACAAATCAGGGTGTTGGCGATGGGTGTCTGACTGTTTGTTCACGCTGCAAGCATGAGGATCTGATTTTAAGAAATACTTTTGCTCCCAAAAATTAGGTTGCATTTACATGATTTTATATTAAATTTCTCTAAATTGATAAGTAAACAAAGCTTGCAATAAACCACTGGTTAGTTAATGATAACAGGCGTATAACAACTGAATGCCTACCTTCAAACTTTAATAATGGATGCAGCTGTCGTATAAACTTCATGTCAGATATTTATTTCTGTAAAGTTTAAATTTTAAAGCTTTAGAAAACACAAAAGGATTGAGTATTCTTTTTTCTCTCTCTTAATTTGCACTTGTTCTTAATTTTATACAAAACTGTGGCTCATTAAATTAAATAACATGAAGGAAATGATGCAGATCTGATTGGCTGATGGGTGATGTTGACCTTCCACACATCAGCCGGATTCTCTGGTTCTTCAGCTCTGACTTGCTGATCATCTTGGTTGCAGTGTGAACAGATTGTATGTGAGCTTCTTTTTTGGAGACAAACAGGTTACATATAATGTGTCTGGCTTTTTTCTGTCATGTTCAGTAACATTTTTTTCAATCCTCAGTGGTGGTGGTGCTTCCTTCTTCTTCAGTGATTTGCTATGACCGGCTAATAAAGAAGTCTCATGTCGCCCAAGGATGAAGTTAATTACTGAGAATCTCTAAAATTGTTCATTTACATTTGACCTCAAGCTGTTACAGTATATATCTAGGAACACATCCAAACCCATTGATAACTTTACAACCTCAAGTCAAGAATGAAAGCTAAGGCCTTGGAGCTGATTTTTATATCTTTGTATTCCATACAAAGATATAAAATTAATTTACCTTAAAGACTTTGAGACTTCTTTTACACAGGAATATAATTGTTTCATTACAAGAAATGTGATTTTGGTTAAAGCTGCATCAGGCAAAGATAAAATCCTAAATTCTATTTTCAACCTTTAACTGGGCGCTGTGACAGAAGAATCATTTTGGCAATTCAGATTGTTTAGCTTAACTCACTTATCCAAGTGAAAATATATGCGTCATTAAATTAAAGTGGGTTGCACCATACAAATTAGTTTTTATGTAGAGATTAACCAACTGACAGAGCTGACATGAACTTTTTTAGATGAGCAATATGGTCGACATATCTGACTAAACATTTGATCCAAATGCTCTTTAATGATGATATAAACTGGAGACATTTAAAATTACAAGTATATAAAGTCCAGATTAAACAGTATTTTGAGATTATCTAGCTTCGGTATCATGACGTGTTTCAGTGTGAAACAGGATAGGCAGTTGTTCTTGCTTGCTAGCTAACCAATGAATCTTTGCTCTGTGCCCCTAAAAGTTGAAGATTGATTGATAGGTGGATATTACTGGTTGAAATTGGTTGGTACAAGCCTACATAAGCATGCATATTTTGTTTTGTAGGAAGAAAACATTGATTGGATATTGAAATAAAATATATTTGTATATGTATTAATTTTTTAAAATTTGTACTTTTTGGGGCATATATTGACAGATAGTTGCACAGTATGACTGGGGATGTGATCTCAAAGGGTTAAAATGGCATTTACCTTTATGTCATCATGACTTAAATGGTGCAACCTGATTGAGTAAATCACTACTTAGAAATTAGCCAATAGTTACTATGAACTTAACAAGTGATGGATTTACTAATAGCACAGTCCATGTGGCAGTTATGATCACTGAAAAACCTGCTTGCAAATTAAGCGATAAATTGATACCTGAAATAAAAAACGTGAGCCAGCAGCTCATCTCACAGCTGATGTCACACAACATGATTTCTGGGTAATGAAGTTTTAAAACATTCGAACAGCCATTTGAGTGCTGCGAACATTCAGTTTTGCCTAATGTAGCTTTAATTTACACGGTGTATTGACTCTGAATCATTGGGTGATAACTAGCTCTGATTTATTATCAGAGCTGTGCAGGGCTGAAAATCATCCAGCTGTTTCGTTCCTATCAACCACTGTATATGTGTGTGTGTGTGTATGTGTATGTGTATGCACAGTGGCTGCTTATTTATGACTGCAGTCTTGAGCTGGATAATCATTTGAAACATGCACATTCGAACCTCTAAACATCAATGCAACTTTTCAGCTATAATTACTTCTGCCGGACGGTGACAATATGGAGAAGTTTGTTTGCTCCTG
The DNA here is from genome assembly GCA_027495735.1 of Lutjanus campechanus. Taxonomy (NCBI): domain Eukaryota; kingdom Metazoa; phylum Chordata; class Actinopteri; order Lutjaniformes; family Lutjanidae; genus Lutjanus; species Lutjanus campechanus. Next base: position 425 of record JAJHUR010113346.1, on the reverse strand, counting down.
TGTTCCCTCTGAAGCTTTACTTCCTCTGGTTCCACCCATCCCTATCTGACAGCAGGGCCTCTCCTCAGAGACAGCATGTTATCCAGAAATGTGAACAGGAAATGCTCCGTTTAACCCCTTCTCTCCCACTCTGTTTTTGTATCTCTCTCTCACACACACATTGCATATATTATCTTCAAATATTTGAGCGTGATATTTCTGAAGTGGGGTTGTATGAGTTACCTACAGTGGATGATGGTCGGCATGTCCCCGCTTTGAAGAAGCAGCAGGAGTTACTGGCGTAGGAGGCTCAGCAATGTATTGTTGTGGACAAGGTCAGCAACAAAATGTATCATAGCAACCTAAAAATATCTGCATCAGTTTAGGTAGGTGTAGGCTACACTTCGAATATTTTCACCACTTTACTTTGCCGCCAGACAACCTTT
>JAJHUR010113345.1:1147-14628 GCA_027495735.1 Lutjanus campechanus | reverse complement strand
GTGTTTTTTGCCGTCTCTTGTCACGCTGGTGTTTACTCTCGTCGTGTTTCCGCTTCTTAGATGACGGTCGTTCAGTGTCCGCTGCTTTTTGTTGTGGTACAGAGTAGATATGATCCTCCATTTGTCTGAATTTTGGCTGCACAGTGCCAGACAGTCTGCCAGTAATCACCCGCGTCTGTCGTCCTCTTCAGCTTCCGTGTTAATGATGCGGCGTCTACGTAAGCGGATAATAGCGATCTCTAGAGTCGCTGTTCATGTAGTTTGTCGGCACTGCGCTGCCGTAGCGCAAGATGTCAGCCTCCATAAATGCGCGACCCGCTCCTATGTAATTATAAATAGCGATTTCTAAGGCAACGCAAACATAAAGGTTAAGAGTCTGAGTTCGTTGATGATAATAAATAACATACTTATGTATAATATATTTCATTTTTGTCAGTAAATCCCTGTAAATATTACACACTGTAGCTTTAATTGTGTGCTATGTATGTGTAGCATGACATGCCTACAGCTTTCATTTCATTGTGCAACCCTGTGTGACAAATAAATCACATTGATATATTGAGATAGACCAACATACTGAAAACACACTCACATCCAGCATGCACGGGTCAATGTCTGTAATTCCCTGAGCCTGAAATCTTCTGCTAACAGCCTCGCACAGACCACACCAACACATGATATGACTCCATCGCTGTCCTTCTCCCGCCGCTATCTCTGAGTGTGTGTGCCCTTTAAGCCCTTTAACTTTGAGGACATCTCCATCACACACAATCATGAATCACATTTATGAGCAGATCTGGAAGCTTTGCTGCACTCATAAACACACCACCCAACCCAGTTTCCGCCCATAAAGACGGCTGTCTCACAATTAATGTCTTTTGTAGGGTTTGTTGGAGGGTACAGAATGAGCGTACGCAGGAATGGGACAAACTATTCTAAATGGTTTGAGGGAAGTTGTGGTCAATTTTGGGCGGAACAGAAATCAGGATCCTGCCAAGTTAAGAAGTTTGGTCTGGAGGCTGCACTCAATCTGGTATAATACAATGACATTTGAGCAAAAAATCACTTTAATGACTGTCTGAAATTTGTTTTCAGTTTAATACAAAAGAGCTCCCACATCCCATACCTGCTAATTTAATTGGAAGAATGTCAAAGATGTTTTGTGTTGTCAGCATTTTGAGCTGATACGTGATCTGGCAAAGCCCACTGGATCCTGTTGTGCCTTGTATCCCAAACACTTGTTTCAAGCACAAGGGTATGAGAATGCACACGTTAATAATAACAATGTGACACTGCATGATCAAATACAACACTTTTGCTTTGTTTTACACCAGGTTTTACATTTCCAGAAATGTTATATTTAAAACATGATCAGAACCAATTAGGTATTTAAATATTATTTAATCAACACAAAAAGTTCATTTTGAAACATCATTACATTATGTTAATATCACATGATTTGGTGACAAACTAGATTGTTTTTGAAACCAAGCAGCTAACATCAGCTAACATTTGTGAGAGTCTGATGCAAAAAAACCCAATATAGTGATGACCAAATTTTAAAATAGACGACAGACTATTTAGGTTCATACAGCTCTATTTGATAAATACTTGTATATGGCTTACAAGGCTTTAGAGCAGACCAGGGCAAAATACAGCTCGAGGGCCGGTTCCAGCCCACTCATCATGCCATCATGAGCATCTTGAAATATTGTAATTAAAATCTAACAAAAATAGTCAATATCATTTTGCTCATTGTTAAAGCGTACTCAGTTTTGATTGGTCCATTTCAGCATCCTACAAATACAAATATAGTTAACCCACCCCATCTCTATCACATGCCAATCCAGAAAGGTTGAAGTGTATGACTGTGTTAGCCAGCTATTAGCTCATAGACATCTATTTGTATGACCAATACCTATATAGCACACTGCTGACTATGCCGTTATTAGAGATTCAGCCATCATTAAGAGTTTTACGGTATCTGTGTCCACCGGTGTTCATAGTCCACTGATATATTGCAGTTAAAAAGTATGATGCGAGCTATTAGTTAAGTAACAGTTAAGTCTGTGCATCAAGTTTGAGAAATAATTTGTGCATAGCAACTGCATTTTTCAGTAGCCGAGTGGCACAAATGAGTTGTAAAAAGCAAAAAGTTGACACTGAATGCAGGAAATTAATCAAGAGATGAATTCCAAAGCATTTCTCACAGAAGCAGTGTGATGTGTGCTGATGTTTGCAATTTCTCATGTGCCCCCCCCCCCTCCAAAACAACAACAACAAAAAAACAACAACTCACTGCTGCTTTAGAGCCATACTGTATTTCATATCAGAGAGCCATCTGGCATCAGTCATCATCTTTCCTTTTTTCTATATATCTTTAAATGCATTTTGGGTGCAAATATCAATGCAATAGAAAAATGAGGTGATACCATGAATGATTCATTAGCTTTTATTCCTGGCAGTCATAAATGACCTTTTCAGTGAAAAGGAGCAAAAACTTAAAAGTGCAGACCAGTGACAGACCAGAAAGAAAATGTAGACAGGAAAGGTTAATGGTGAATTGTTGATAGGCTCTACAGTTTTTGACAATTTTTGACACGCAATTCATCAACTTTATATCACGTCTCAGTGGCAAGATCCGCAGAGCCCATCAGATCAATGAAAAATGTGAGTTTTTTTAAAGCCATAAATGCAGATAATTGGTTCACTCTCTGGGATCATATAATTTTAAAGGTCATTCCTCTTAACATGTTTGAAAGGTCTCAACATCACCATTAGAAATTGCCTATGATTATACCGATGTACATGTATTAAGCTACTCTTTACTGTAGCAGAAATTACCCTCAAAGCTGCAGCCACTGCACGAACATTGAGACATTAGGGAGTATTGTGCTTTGCCATCTGTGGACTCATGATACATCAATCTCACCATAATCTACAGGCTGTTACAGGCTTCAAAAGGATCCAATTGAATAATCTTGATTGTAGTGCATCTGTCTGCTGCAGCTGGCAGGAACAGGACTTTGAGGGATTTGAGACAGGAGCAAAAGCGATCATGTCAGTAACAACATATCGTTCATTTTGTTACTAACATGAAAAACCAATATCTTAGTGCTGTACTGCTTTTCAATAGATTTCATTTGTTTTTTATCATTTCCTATTTCTTAAGTAGTTAGTCAGAAATTGTTTTACTGTTCATATTTGTTCTGTCTCATTATTAGCTTGTTCATTACTGCACTAACCTGTATCAAAGGGGCAATGCAAATGCATTTTAATTGCTTGATTGATTGATCGATTGATTGATTGCAGAAAACTTGAGAGCCAAACATTACTGCTAGACAACAGCACTGATATAGGGCAAGTCTTAAAGACCACAGATTATGTTACAGCATTGACACGACGGTGGTTTTAAAATTCCTTCAACAAAGAATGGTTACAGGTCTAGGGCTGTGACAATAACTGTATTACCATGGCCATATGAGTCCTACCGCAGAGTTGAGCACACTAGCGTAATCACTGCAATTCTCATTTTGCTTTCATTTTGACAACTCAGGAACACAGCCTCTGATTGGTTTACAAGTCAGGAATACAGCCTCTGATTGGTTTACAAGTCAGGAATACAGCCTCTGATTGGTTGACACTCAACCCAAGGCATCATGGGATTGCCAGTGGACTGCGAACAACATGCTGCAGTTGTAGGCTGGGTTACAAAGCTGCTGAGAGGGATATTATCTCACTGGAGCCGACATTGTGAAAGTTCACTGTTAGCATTAGCATTAGCTTACCGTTAGTTTTTCCTGCACAGCTTACTTTAGGGCTAACCCCCATCACTTTTGTAGTGGTTTGGAAATATGAGATTAGACTTTTCTTGGTGTTGAGACCCTGCAGCTTTTATTAACTAACATGCTGTAACCTATACTGCACATTTACTGCCAGACTGGCAAATTTCTGCTCGGCTATGAGCAGCACCATCACTCTCACTCAGTCTGTTGCTAACTTTTCTTCACTTGTGTGCTCCACACACAATAGGTACTGTCCTGTTACTTCGGAGCCATGCTGCTCTTATAATAGTATCCTTCAATCAAGTCCAAAATAAACATAATTAGTTTGGCAGCCGTTGTAAACTGCTATTCCATGGGAATAGGCTTTTTCACAGCAGTCAGAAAACAAAATCCATACTGTCACAGCCCTATACAGGTTTCTGAGTGTATTACTGCATGCATCAAAAAAGCATTTTGTGGCTTCAAAGGAGGCTGCACAAAATCTGTTCAATTGCCTTATGTGATGTCACTTGAGGCATTTTTTGAAGATTTGAAACTTGAATATACAAGTTGGAAAAAGACAAATGAAATGAAAAAGAGGTGTGGAGTTAGATAGACGTGAGCTCCTCAAACAACTGTAGCTCATTCCTCATCTCTGCTTGACACTAGCAGCTTGAGGTTACATTAGCCACAAGTAGCATGACGTATGTTATCTGCCAATGGTAGTCAAGATACAAGCTTCAGATCTATTGATCACACATTTATGCACACACAAGCAATTGCATGACCAAGGGGATAATGACACACATCCAATATGAACATAACTCCTGGAGACACTGGACTAGGAAACCAATTTCAACTGAGCGAAAATCCAGGCCAGTGCTGTTTCTTCATAGCACTGTTTGGATCAAGAAAGCTTCATAACATTTTGTGAAGTGAGAATTGACAGATCAGTAGAAACTACACTCTTTGCATTATGTTGTAATGACAAAACTTGAGTGCAAGTGGGCACATTATTCTCCATTATTGATGCAGACTGACAGTAGGCCAATCAGTAACCAGATGCATCAATCCTTAGTTTCATTACCAGTGGCATGCAGTTATTGGCCTCTCACTAACTGAACCTTAGTGATGGAGCAAAAACACATGCACATGTATTTGATGAAATGGCACAGTGACTGCATTAGCACCATTGCTGGCTTAGCACGGGCATAAAATAAGAAGCCCCTGCCCTTTATAACATAAAATATGTAAGATTAAGGCATACTACCACCATCGAAATGACTATCAATCTCCATAACTAAATTTATGATCGTCCACTTTCTGATTTCATCCATCAGTCCACATAACCACTTATCCTTTGCAGGCTCACAGGGTGCTGGAGCTGCTCCCGGCTGAAATTGTGCAAGAGGTGGAGTACACATCGCCACTTCCAGTTTCTGATTCTGTGCATTTAATTAAGACAACTAAGCCAAAAAGAGAAAGGTTAAAATTAGGTTGAGGCTTTTTTTTAAAAAAAATCGTTACTTCAACCATCCAAAAAGCTGCAGAATACTATACACCTATGAAAAGTCTGACATATTTATTCAAGAGGTTAAAAAAAAACAAAAACACAGATCATAAAAAAGAGTAGAATTCATAATTCGTGATTCAAAATTCAGTTGCACTTGAAAAAGCATGTTCTAAAAACGTAAGAAATTAAGTTGAAACAACTGTTCAGTTACACTGAAAAACACAGCATTTAACATTTGTTATAATTTATTAAGTTGTAAGGGGCTAGGATGGAGGAATTGAATACTTAACTTCATCATGGCTTGCAGTGTTTTCATTATTGTGAAAACTAACAGTCATGACATATAAAATATGGGCTTATTAGGGACACAGCAAGTTTTCAGTATATGTTTTCTTCAATCTATAAAAAAGAAGGGTCTAAGAGTCTCAAATAGACTGCACTGGGAAGTCTGTCATTATGCTGATCATGTATCTTTAGAAACTTAATTTAATGAGTTGACTGAACTCTGTAGACTGCATTCATTCAACTCATCATTACAAGTCAAAAGACTTCAAGTAGAAGAACTCATGATTATGAGTTCTTAAGTGTTCTCAAAACAAATACTACTAGAAATTTTAAGTTTATTTGACATGAATAAATAATACAATATTTCTGTTAAGTTTATGAAAAATGAGTTGATTCCATTAAATTCCTGTATGCTGTTTATGGTGTTCCATTGTGCCGTTATTAGCCTTATCTGCACTGTCACTGTTAAAGTGTGGATTCATCAAATTCAGGCTGTTGCTCTTGTCCAGCTCAACATCTTTCTGTCCTGCATAATCAGATTTATCTGAGCCATAATTCTCCCTAATCTCTAAAGGAACAACCATCTCAGGGATCCTTGTTATCTTTTGTTTGGACCGTAAATGGGTAAAATACAATATTTGGATACATTTCCCCTGTCTCCCGTAAGCCCAGTGGTGTTGTCAGCAGCTTTGATGCAGGACAAATTTATGTTTGAGGGAGAGTTTATCACTCTGAAACCAGCTCTGAGGAGATCAGAGGCATGTTTTTTGCAGAATCAGGAAGCTAATCTGGCTCACAGCATACGAGGTAGCTGGCCTACCTTCTTAGCAAATGTAGGGCCATGCTCAAACTTGACGCCAATGTTTGCTAACACAGAGGATTAGTCTCTTCTGTTTGCTTGCACTTTGAAGTTGCTGATGTGTTATTGCAGCATTACTGGGTCTAAACATATCCTTTATTTTGGCGCGACTCCCAGATGAGCTTCTCGCTTCTAAAGGTGTTTTATGATGGAATGATTAAATGTGGTTCAACCTGTCTCAGTGAAAAAGATGACCCCCTGTGTGATTAACAACACTCAGACAACCACTTCACATTGAAGTGCTTATAGACAGAATGTTTTCACTGCCAGAGATTTAAAGTGGGTGTATTCGCCTTAATTACAAAAAGGAAATGATTATGGTAATTACAGTCAAAGCACACAGGGATGTCTACATATTTCATTCCCTCGTGAGCCATCCATGTCTGGCGGACAAATTATTTTTTATTTAATAATAAGGCAGTACAGATGTCCACATACTGGTGCTTACAGTGCAGCTGCAGCTCCCTTGATTAAGCTTTAGTGCTTCACCTTGAATTGAACAAGGTGAGTCTGCATCCCAGTTGCAACATAATTGCAAACAAAGGATGAACCACAAGGAGGAACCCCATAACAACAACAGTCTATAGCCAACCTAGCAGCTCTAAGGCTGTAAAATTTGTTTCTGATCTGTAGTAGTCTGTGGTGGAAGAAAGTTCTCTACACAAATATTGTATTTAAATGGCATAATATGTAACATTTCTGCCCTAAAATGTCTAAAAATGACTGGACCTACTCTATATTTTAATGAGTTGTGTACTAACAATTGTTTTTAGTGATTGCACCATTACGCCAGTTTTCAAATCAGGGGATCATGATCTGATATGTAACTACTGCCCTATTACTATTCTTTCTGTCCTGTCAAAGGTACTTGAAGAGGTTGTGGCAGCACAGCAAAAGGTCAAAGGTCAACTTTGCTGTGACATCATAATGTTCAGCTCTCTCTCAGTCCTTGCTAAGTGAAGACGGCATATGTCTCACTAGAAATTATTCACTTGAATCATACATGAATAGTGAGAACTTCCATTTTGCCAAAAATTTCACCTAAGGCCTTTTATTAAATTCCTTCAAACTTACAGATCAATATAGTGATATTCCATATTAAATTCCCTCAGTCTTCACTACATACATATGAGTCTGGATAGACATGGATGTAAACTGCTACTTGGCTGATTGGTTGAGACATACAATTGCAATTCTATTTTCTGACGGCTCTGTTTTAAACAACCATTAACTAAAGCTGTCGGATAAATGTAGTGGAGTACAATGGTACAGTATTTACCTCTGAAATGGCAGGCAGTTGAAGTATAAAGCAGCAGAAAATGGAAATACTCAAGTATAGTAAAAGTGGGTTGTCTGACTCACTGGATGCACACTGCTGGTATAAGTCCCGCCATTGGTCGCTTGCTGCAAGCGGCATCGTGCATCTATGTCTACATTTTCAAAGTTCCAGGGAAACAACAAAATACTTCCGAGCTACAGCTCCAACCTACATGCTGAAAATGGCAAATTAGTGCCTGGGATCCTAATGGTACAAACGTAAACAAGCCAACATCTGTTATCAGTAAGGTCATTTTAAAGCCAGAGTTTGCATCCCAACGTTCCACCAAAACAAGTTCCCTCTCATCATTATTTTGGTAGCAGCACCATCGCTGCATCCTGGGCTTAGCACCACCCAAGACGTTTGTGATTGGTTTAAAGAATTGCAAACAAAGCAGGGCATTTTTTTCATTATAGTAGAATGTGTGTGTGTGTGCTGAGTGCTGTGGAGAGAGGTCTGGCAATGCCCGACTACTCCCAAAATTACACATATGACTGGTGGAAAGTAGCCTAGTAGCAGCGGCAGACTTACTGAACCTTAACTACGTTATGTAAGTCACATGACATAACTCGTGTGACATTAAACATGTAACTTACATTGTAACATGGTCACAATTTGGCTAAATTTTGACACAAAAACTACCTGGTTAGGTTTAAGTTAGATTGTGGTTGGGGTTAAAATAAGTTTGTTGCATATGATACGTGACATAACTCACATGATGGAAGTCACCTCCATAATGAAACTTAAGTTATCCAAGACTTTACATAAGTCATGTTTACTTTCCATTTCATACTAGTCCTGTGCTCCCTTTAGTCCTTTATGCAGAGTTGTTAAAAGAAAAGGTGATGTATCACAGTGGTAAACGTGCCCCCATCCAGGGCTTAATTTACTGTTCCAGCACCTCCCAGATTGGGAATGTCACCTATTTGATTAGATCCCATGCATCCTTTGTCACTATCAAAATCTTGAAGGAAAGACAACCATTTTTTTTGGAATTAGGGCTGTACATACACACACCTCTAGTGTGTAAAGACCTTCACTGCATTGGAGGGAAGGAAACCCACATCCTTTAACCTTCTATTGTTAAGGCTGACCCGGAGGATGAGCCCCAGCTTTGTGCCCTTTCTAGTCTCCTGGATTCAGTTGCACCTCATCTATTAAGCTGTCAGAAAGGGCCTGCTGTTCTCTCACTTAATCAGTTACAATAAACACAATCCGAGATTTCTTTTTTGACACTTTGACACTTTTGAAAAACTTTAAGCAGTAATCTTTTTAAACTATTTTAATCTAATTTCAAAGCCTGTCACTGCCCCAAAATTGTACTTGTAAAGTGGTGAGTGATCCTCTACGTACTATGGATTCAGATTTGGCCCTAGTTGACATAGACACAGGTACATCAGGTAATTTAATCTTTGTCATTTATCTGATCCAAGACCGTTTTTTTTCTCTCATGCGGTCTAGCTAAATTCAGTCTTTTTTGTCCATGCCTGATGCAGTGGACCTATTCTTGTGTTTACATCCAGACGAAAAGTCTTCAAATGGTTCAGAATGCTGCAGTTACAATCATAACTGAAACTAGAAAATTTGATCATATCACATCATGTTTGTTTTATTTCATCGCCTCCCTGTTCACAATAGATCAGACTTTAAGGCACTTCTGATGGTTTACAAATATGTAATTTGATACCTGTCTGATTTACAGTGCTTTACTTTCCTATTTTGACACTTTCCTCTGGAGTAACAGCTGACATCAGATTGACTGACTTTATTGAGCCATTTTAATTTGAATTTGTCAGAACTCATTTCTTGCCTTCACTTTCAGTTAGCTGCTTATTATTAGATTACTTGAGACCTTTGACTGTACCTGTTACTGTTATCTTTCCAGTGGGTCTGTCTCAATCTCAATAAATCTGTTAAGCCCAGTACTTATAATAAATGCTTATCCGCCAACAAGTATACTGTAATCTTTTGAATACCACTGCATCTTTCTGACCCTCTGTTTGTTTGCTGTCCCTCAAGTACATGAGCATCTCCCTAGTTTCTCATCCTTGTCCTCTCTTTTCACTCAGGCTTCTCTGTGCTGGACCATTGGCTATTCTGTTCAGATATCCGTCTGTCTGTCCTGTGATAGGAATCTTTCCTTTTTTTCTCCTTTAAAGGGCTTTTTTAGGGAGTTTTTCTCCTTTTTAGGGAGTTTTTCCTTTACCTGAATTAATGCTCTACGGGTAGAGGGTGGTAGAGGGTGATAAATTTGTGATTTGTGATATTGAGTTATACAAATACAATTGACTACAATTATCAAATGCTTGGAAGACTTAAAGGGCTCCTTCCCTCCCCTATGGCTACTTAGCTTAGGCCCATCCATCTCTAAATTGACTATGTTTAGACATAGAGGACTGGCCTCACTGCCGATGGTATTCATGAACAGGGTGTATTAGCCTTCTAGCCTCTCCTGGGCTTTCATCCACTGTGATTTAGTGGAGCTGGGAACCATGAATTTTAGTCAGGCAATTTAGGAGAAGCGTAAGTGATTTATGCTTTTGTTTACAGTTGGCTGTTGGGACCTTAATCTGGCAGTGATGAGAGGGAGAGATGGTGCATCTATAGTAAACTTACTGTGTAAGCGTGTATGGGAAAATGCTCACAAACCTATATGCATGTCTTTGTGATTTCTGAAAAATAAATACCTGGATGAAGAAAAGAAGAAATGATTGGAGGTGGGGAGCATCTATGTGTATATTTGAAGTTTTGCAACAGTGAGAAAATATAGAAGTCACAGGGGAGAAGCTCATCCCAGATGGATTCAAGAAGCATTTGTGTTTCACAGGAGAGCTGATCATCACACATGCGCTGTGTGATACTGTGTAAGACAGAAAGGTGATGTATTAAACAGAGGGAAGTTGTGGATCAAACAGAGGTGAGGACTGAAGTCACATTTTATACCTTAGACTTGACTCGACAATATCAATAAAAACTTAAGCCTTTTGGCTTGAAAATATTTGAAACTGTACACCAAGCCTAAAGTAAGTGTAAGGTATGTAAGTAAGAATATTGTAAGAGTAAGGTAAGTAAAAAGTGGGCCACAAATCAGTTAATTTTCCTTAATTTCCTGAATCAACTAATATTAATGCTGTTCATTACTAGCAAGTCAACACCCCAGATCCACTTTGTTTTGAACCAATCCAATAGCATCCAGTCAAGTTATATGAGAAAACCACGAACCATATAACCACCCCATAATGTTATGTTATTGAGCTCCAGTTGGAGAAAATGATACCAAAGGTGATTTCATCTGTGTACAAAAACTCTGAGGACGTACAAGTCAAAACTTAAAGACAGAGATGCAACAACTTCCAACTTTGCTTGGCATTTGAAGTTGTACAAAGAACTGTAAGTTGATGCTATTAATATAGTTAGAGAACTAATGCTTTAAGCCCACAGGAAGCACACCGGGCCTTGAAGCAAATTTGAGATAGTTGCCAAACTGTGTAACCAAAATGTCACATGATACTCTGCAGCCCAAAATGGCTTTTCCCCATAGACTTACACTGTGCAAAAAGCAACTGTAAAATGCCAGATACATTTTTTGAATATCAGGATTTGATCCATTCAGTCCCATAACATTTGGAAAGTCTAGAGGAGATGAACAAACAAATAATTTTTTATCCCCATTCACAGTAACGGAGGACTAAAGTTAGCTGCTCAGCAGAAGGAAGTCTCTATGGGCCATACAATGTGGAATCATATGCAGAAGCTCCAGCACAGACGTTGGCTTCATGCGCCACTGCAGCTCTGAACGAACGAAGGCCCGAAGGCCTGTCTTCAATGCTGTATCCAGTTCTCCTTATACATCCATGTAATGCTTAGCTAATGTTAGCTTAACAGCTAAGTAACGAAGTAAAATCAGTGAGGCAGGACACTCACTGTTACATTATGACTTGTAACTAGTTTAGGACTCGGGACTTGATTTGGAACTTGAGTCAACAGACTTGAGACTTATTTGTAACTTGCAAAACAATGACTTGGTCCCACCTCTGGGATCAAATCCTACAGCATTTTTTATTCATCTGCAAGATATGCATCTCCATTGTAAATGAAGCAGTGAAAATAAGAGTTCTTGACAATATTCATCCATCAATTTAACTTTGATAAGCTCAGCATTCATCAGTGGAAGCACCCCATAAAGATATGAGTCTAAATTTCATCCAACAAAGGATTCCTTCTAACAGAGTGCCGGTCAGATCATTAGCCTTCATTGATGTCCCCTTTAAAGGCATTACCCTTCATAAATGATAGCCCTGTCCATTAGTGATAGTGCATAAAATGAGCTGTTTGACTTCTGATGAAAATGGCCTCTATCAATGCTTCCACACCTCTATATGACCGAGCGACTGAGGATCATTTCCCCAGTGGGAGAAAGCTCTGAAGAAGTGTCATCCATTATCTTTTCCTTATAGGTCACCAACACAGGAAAACACCCGGACAAACATCAATAATATGTTCCTGCGACAACAAGTCCTGCAGATTTGAAGTGTTAAATGGTGTCCTTGTTGGAGATAAGAGTGGTTTACACCTGAGGGAGGGTGGTGGAAAGTAGGGGTGTCAACGGTTACAATTTTTTCTACACGTGTAAACGGGACATCTAACCGACGTGTACCCGGTTACACGTCGGAGATTTATGATCTTTTTCTATCGCAGTTGCGCTATATTTTTAAACTTAAAGTGCAAACTGCATCCCTTCCTCGCAACGGGAGCTGCGTCAGAATTTTAATATAGCCTACGGCTCATAGTAAAAGTAATCTGGAATTGGCGAGAGAAGGCAACTCAAAAAGAAGCCAAAGTAAGCTGAAGTGAGAGGAAAAAACTTCACCTTTATATCCACAAAGTTAAAAAAGTAGAGGGGGACTCTCACAATTATTCACTAAAATTGGCGAAAAAAAATATGTTTTCTTCCTCCTCTTTAGACGCGAGGATATGATCAGGTCGTGAAAAGCCGACAGAACACCAACCAACAATATAATGTACAACAACACGCAACAATATAGGCTAAAATAACAAGCCATTAACAGTTTTTGTTTTCAGCTGCACGACATTTGCGCATGGAGAAGATGATGAGCTCTTCTCAAGTCCTCCGCAGCCTATTCTACACAGTTGTCTTGCCTGCGGGTTTTTTTTATATCAACGTAACATTGCGCCCCATGCATCTATTATGTATGCGGATAACTGCACTAGTGGGAACATTTAAGTGTATAGCCTACTTAGTTAATGTTATTATCTGAAGCTTTCAGGCAACATGATCACCCCTAAAAATACGATATTTGTGAGAAATGAACGAGGAGGAGGAGGAGGAAAAAATGACATGTGCACGGTTATTGATTTTTCTAAACGGTTATGTAAGGGATAATGCCCGACGAGGAGTCCATTATCAGAAATGAATGGACGACGTGGAGGCGTGAACCGTCCGACGCGAAGCGCTTCCGCGAAGTCCATTCATTTCTGATAAATGGACACCTCGAAGGGCATTATCCCGCTTATACCCAAGGCCGGATTAACCATATGGGCAACTGGGCGATTGCCCAGGGGCCTGCGACCTCTAAAGGGCCCAGGGTAGTGAGAGCATAAAGAAAATATCTGGTTATTTCTTGCTTATTAAACCGTCCGCCGCCCGGAGCCGCTTTTTACGCGACAAAGTGCCGTTTTAAAAACGCCCGTTTTTTTACGGCGTTTTAGAGAGGCACTTGA
>JAJHUR010113339.1:0-18231 GCA_027495735.1 Lutjanus campechanus | reverse complement strand
TCATTTTATTATTCTCACAGTCTTTTAGAGCACCACCATCCTCCCAAATGTCCGACTTGGCCTTTGATGATGTATTGTTCACAGTTTGATATCCTCCACTGCCTATTTTTGCCTTTGTGTCATCAGTTTTAGCTGATCGCTGGCCCTCATCGCTGTCAGATCAAACAGTGATGTCCCATTGTTTGGCAGGATATTCACCTTCAGAGAAGCTGGAAATTTTTTTTCAAAACTTTTATTTCAAAAGCAGTTTTGATGACCATTAATTCGATTCACAGCACTTCCCATGTACAGTCTGTTCCCTAAGAGCAGAGGGCTGAAGGTCAGTTAGCGTGTGGCATCCTCTGATGACTCCCAGAAGCTGTTTTTAACAGCCAGCGGGACCAACTTTTGATGAAGACAGTTTGAAACGCTGTTGCCATCTGTTAGCATCTTAGGCAACAATCATCACAAAGCCTTGACACAGAGGTGCAAGGCAGCAGGCAGAAACAAAGCTCAACATGGACAATAATGCACCATGAAAAAAGGAAGAAACCAGTGAACCAGAGCCAGTAAAGGTTTAATTATTATTAAAGGTCCAGTGTGTTGGATTTAGTGGCATCAAACAATTAGGTTCTAGGCTGCAACCAACTTGAATACCTATCGCCTCACCCTCCCCTTCCAAGTGTGTAGGCCAGGGGACTGCAAAAATCTATCTGGACTGCCTCACCTCTTAAATCCTCTCTTTTCCCTGAAGACTTTTGATTTGGTTTCCACAGTGAACTTATGGAGACTCAAGAAGACCAGCCAGTGTCAAAATTTAAGACAGGCACCGAGCCATACAGAAATATTAAAACTGTTTTTTCTTTAATTTGGTGTATAGGCTTCATATTTCTGCTGCTGACAATGTGAAAATCACTTTACACTGTAAAAACAAAACTGAGATGGTTTCAAGGCAATGTAACCTACTGCAATAGATTTCATTTCTGAGATAATTTATTATTATTATTCAGATAAAAACATGAATCTTTGAGTTTCAGATACTTAAAACAGTTGTATTTCAAAAATTGGTCACAGTGAACTGTAAACATGATTTGTCATTTTTTTGGTGCCTGAAAATTAAGTGGTTTTAATTGAAAATATTAAAATTGTAACCATCATTTGGCTCCATTTAGGGGGGCTCTAAAACTCAACGATTTAACTTGATCTAAAGAAGAAAAGTAAATTATCTCAACAAAAGATTGGTAGTAGAAAACCTTTAAAAAACTTTAGAATTTGAGCTCAAAACTCAAAAATCTGCAGTAAGTTGCCATGAAATTGTGAGCCTTCTCAACTTTTTCATAGACCTACAGCAATAATAAATGAAAAAAATGTTAAAGAAATAAACGGGATTCATTTCTACGTAATTTTTGTTTTTGCTGAAGTCACAGGGAGCCATTGGAGAGGGGCTCTGCAGGTTGCTGAGCTGGCAGTTACCACAAACCTTGCGAAAAATGCAAAATTACAGATGTACAGCCAGTGTTTGGTTTGTCTGTTCTGGGCTACTGTAGAAAAATGGCGGTGCTACATTTCCGTCTCCATGTAGGAGGACCCCCTCAATCTGTAGATATAAAGGGCTCAATCTAAGATAACGGAAACATGATTCTTATTTTCAGATGTCTATGCACGAATGGAAACATACTTATCAATATTATACTCCATTTCTGCCACATTCTGTCAATAAATCCCCCGAAATATGGACCTTTCAGAATGATCTGATTGATGGTGGAAGATGAGTCTTAAATTAATAAATGAATCCTGCACACAGCTCTCCTGTTTCCCTGTAATGGTGACATTAATCTGTCTTGCAGTAATTGTGTAACGTATGAGGGCCGACATGGTTAAAATGATGATGTTCTCACTGGGCTGAAACATTACAGATTCATGTTTCTGAGGCACCTTCATGTTACGTTGCCGCTGAATGAAACTGATATTGATGTCACTAAATCAGACTCATTTATTGCATTAGAAAGGTCAAAGGTGAGTCAAGGGGGGACATCAGTCATAGTTTTTGAGGGAAGTCGAGCAGCTCAGCTTTACCGTCTTGCAACTGCAACCTTTTGATCATGCCTCCACCCTCCAGGCTGCTTCAACCCTCTGTTCCCAAATGATGGCGTGATCAATCATGTATGATGTCATATCATTACAGAGCAGCGGCATGAAGCCTCTGCGTGAAGCCGAGAGGAGCTGGATGCGGCAGCAGGGTGGCTTTATCAGCGGAGGAAGAATGTTTTTGAACAATTTGGAGATATGAACGCCGTCACGCCCACAGTACTGTTGGTGCTGTGAATCAGGTTAGAGCCCCACAGTCGTGTTTGGTTTCAGAAATCCACTTTGGTTTATTAACTTGGCAGCTCTCTGGCATTCAGTTGTGTTAGTGATGATAACACTGTGCCGAGATCTTTTACATCGCTAATGAGTCAAATGGGACCAAAACACGAGAAGTCAGACAATTATTTGTCTACCATTTCAGAGGAGGGCTTTTATTTTGTGGGCATTGTGAAGCCATGCTACGAGATACAGATGGAGAACAAGAGACATTCACGAGAGAGCAAAGCAACCATCTCACTGCATCTCAGCCTTTATTGTCTTTGAGTTGAGCCAGATCTAAAAAAAAAAGAAATATTTTGAACTTGCAAAGACAGTAGAGAAAGTCAGGCTTCACTAAGGTACTGTCAACCTGTGAGGAATAAATTCCAAGAGCCTTAGAAATTCAGCTCATTTGGCGTGGAAAGACACGGAGTTTAGATCCAAATGGGAAGCCATCTTTAATCAATGCTCATTAGACCTGATCCTATTAATTATTGAGCACAGCGTGATAGAAAACCAGGCAGCGCAAGCCAAACTCAATGAGATCAAATCACAAATCTCTCACGTGAATGATCATCAGGAGAAATTGCCATTTGAAAACAAGCTTAAACAGGATATTAAGAAGCTTATTAACTGGGTGAATCAGCAGAAACATTAAAAATATTGTGTAAAGCAACAATAAATGTGTGTTTGGAGTTTGTCACATCACAGAAACATGTTATTTTCCAAATTAGTCTTTTAAATTATATAAAATTAGGTCTATAGAGCAAGTATAGAAAGGTATAATAGAGCAAATGTAGTGCACCATATAATAAATGACAAATTTGGGGAAATGTTATTATGTGAGATGAATCTTAATGTTTTAAAGATCATTTAAAGCAACAATAAATGTGTGTTGCATGGAGTTTGTCACCACACAGAAACATGTTATTAACCACCCAGTCAAATTGGTTTGGTTTAGTTGAAATTAGCTTGTGTTAAATGTGACAGATGGTTCATCCAATCACCTGCTAAGTGTTTTTGTTTGTTTGTTTTTTAGTTTTTTTTTAAAAGTGCCTGCCCTTTTCCAAATAGTTTTTATGGACAGCTTCCCAAATGGTTCTGTGTAACAAAGCATCTGGCGCATCAGGTTAATTTTGTCCTGTGCTACTCTGAATTTAATTAAATATTTGTATAGCAGTGACATTTTTGAGGCTTATCCGTAATTTACACCAGACACGGCTGTGCCGCATCACGGCGCGGTTTTGTTCCGTCATACTCGCAACTTCAATTCACACCAGCAGCGTTTCAGAAGCAGAGCGTCTCAGAAGCGGATCAGTTGCTGATTTGTTTACTTTGTCATTTTTGGTCATTTTTCCTTGATTTTTGTGCTTAGAAGTCTATGTAGTTATGTGGTTTCTTTTTTTGTATGTTTTAATTGTGTTTAATGTTGTTATTTCCTTCTTTATTGTGCTGTAGTTTTGAAACTTTGTTTAATTAAAAAATACATCTCTATAATCAATATCATGAAACATACCTGTTGTCGCCACGTAATGTTGAATGAATGAAGTGAAATACGATCTGTTGTCAACATGAGATGTTTTATTTTGAAAATTGACCGGATTCACTATGCTTTTCGTGTCGGGACTTCCTTCCTGCAGCTTGACGCGCCATCCGTCAAAAATAGAATCTGCGGAGCGCAGTGTCGAGACGCTTCTGGGATGCAGTTGACACGCGCCGCGGGGCATCTGGTGTAAACACGAGCATTGACTAGAATGGCTGCGTATCATTCTGCCGTGGCGCAGCCATAACGCGGCACAGCCACGCCTCGTGTAAATTAGGGGCAAGTGTTGGGGGAACATGGCTCCAGCAAGTAACTAGAGCCATGTTTCAGGTCTGCCCAAAAAATTCCTGAACACAGAAATACAATAGTTTCCTTGTCTAACTCCAGAATCAGTACTATATAGTTCTCAGTCTTTTCACATGTGTTCAGCAACTATTTTCTAACATATATAACGTGTTGAGATAAAAAAAACCAACTCTGAATTGTACACAGACTTTAACAAAGATGAAAAATGACTACGAAGAGGGCGAAGTTTACAGGTGGACAGCAGTGATGAAAAATCCACATCTAATCTCACTGCATCCTCCCCAGCTGCCTCATTTTCATCAAATTTTTTTTTTGGATGAGTGGCCCAAACACACAAAGACAAACACAAAAGATCTGTCAGAAAAAGTACAAAACAAGGAGCGACAGGAGACACACAAATGAACAACAATAGTGGCAGAGCCTCAGGAATCACATGTGTATGTTGTTAAAAAGCAAGTAATAAAATGTATCAAAATGACCATCACATTTATTTTATCAATTTACTTTTTTATTATTATTAAGTTTCAAGAGTTTATAAATGAGTGAACATGAATGAATTCCTTGATCATGTTAAGGGAGGGTGGTTTGCTGTGATTTGTATGTGATTTGTGGAAAATGTGCTTAAAATATATAATTTTAAAGACATTAATAGAGTAATATGTAGCCATTGTGGATACAGTATGAGTACAGCAGTCCATATAGTGAGTTGGAGCCATAGACTGTACACTAAATAGGTTGTAATCATGTTTGATGTACGATCTGTGGTTAAAGTGAGTTGTTTCCCCCCCCGCCCCATCCTTCCCAGAGACAGCAGAGACATGCAGGCTGCAGGAACTCTGCAGGAACTCTGCAGGATGCGTGCAGCCTTGTAACCCTGTAAGTTGATCAGCTGTTTATAACTGTTGGTTGTCTGTCAATGTAAAGTTAAGCCCGTTATCCTGAGAAGAAAAGCCCACTGCTCTGAAATAACACACTGGATGATGAGTTAAGTGACTGTCTGTCTCGCTTCCTGCCAAACTCCATTAACATTTTGCTCAATTTAACAGTTATAAACATCCACAGCTTCTACAAGATTACTGACGATTTCTTACGACTCATAAACAGACACTCATTCAGCAACAGTTCTGCGTTAATTAGAACTCCGATTCATGTGAAACAGACAACAAAAACAAAATAGTTATTCCGGTCCGGAATGGAAATTTCAAAGGAGGAAACCGTGGCTGTAGTGTTTATGTCAGGTGAACATGTCTCCTTGATCTCTGGTGACACATCGTGGTCATTTTATGATTTATTACAGTAAATATATATATAGATTCCTCCTTTAATCTCAGTTTAATAGTCGTGGTTACTGCTCAGCCTGTCAGAACAGTTGTATAATGTCTAATGTGGCTCTGGAGGAAGTCTGAAAAAACATCCTGAGGGTTATTTTCACAAAACTTGGTCTTGCAGACCACAAATGTATAATAGAAAAAAAAAAAAAGTTTTCCAGACTGAGACCTCAGGATACATCAGCCTCTGCTGTTCGGGTTTCTAGTGAGCTACCCAACTTCATGAAATACTAAATGACTGCAGTGCACTCATTATTCCCTCCTCTCCACACTTTTTTAGCATCATAGCAGCAACTATGTGGAAGTGTCAGTCAATAGTGGAGCAACTCGTGCTTTTGACAGAGTGTCTCTAACACTGCTGAGGAGCTGTGTGAGAGCTGGGTTGCCTCGGAGCAGGCGGTCACACGTCTCCCCGCCTCCCTGCCGCCATCTGTCACTTGGACTGAGGTGTCGTGGTGCACGGTCAGGTTAACCTGCGGAGGCGCTAAGACAAAAAATAGCTGCTGGGCCCCTGTCAACACCCCGTTCCTCACACTTTGTGAGCTAAGGTGCAAGGTTCTGATTTCATTTTCATGAAACGTGCATATGCACCTTAAAAGCATTAATAGCTGTCTTTAGTCTCAATCACGTTGAGATGAATAAAATCATTTGTTTTTCTTCTTCTTCTCATGTCACAGGATGTGTTGTGCATCTTCAGAGCTTTCTTCACAGTGAAAAAAATTAAAAGTATGATCTGTTATTATACATTAGTCTTATTAAGATGTTATCCAGCATATCTGCAAGTGAGCAGCTTGAGCTAGTTAATGTTAATGCAACTATCCATACCAGCAGTAGTCCTCAAATATCTTTTAAAACCTTACCTGTTAATATTAATGTTTCATCAAATCTGTGCAAAACACGCTGTTGGGAGGTTATGAAACTCACACTAACCAGTCCCTACAGGAAGTTGTGATGTTGCACCATCGCAACGATGAACAAATTCAACCAATCCCCACGAATTCTGCATGACATTGCAATTTTGTCCAATCCACTGCAACTATTCCACAAATTTGGCCAATCATCGCAGCAAGTTCCATCAATCATAGTAGTCCCCGACACAACCATCAAACATGTACGTCTCAATGAAGTGACACAATGTTTTTTTTGTGTGTGTGTGTGTGTCAGTAATACTGAATAGAACAAAAAAAGTTTGTGATTGTTATTGACATTTATCAATGCTCTGTGCACTTTTATGTTTTATAATTTTGTGCTTGTTTTGAATTCAATCTCCAAAGCTGAGGTGCACAAATAAAGCCGATTTTGTTATAATGTTTTCTAATCCTGAGGCTTTTTGCTGAGGTTACTTAGAACACTCAGAACAGAGTCCATTGTTATTCTCTCTGGGACAAGCTGCCCTTGATTTTGAATGAATTTTACCAACAAAAAAACCCCCAAACAAACCCAAAAAACGAAACATAGAAAAAACATGCAACTATTTTTTGCCTTTTAAATCACATGCTCTCACAATTTCATTGCAAAAAAAAAAGAGGCTAAAAACATTACAATATTCATCACAACTTTTCAGAAAAGCGTGAAATCCTGGGGGGACTGACCGAAGTGATTAAATGCTAACGTTAACGTTTGTCAAATGGTAGCCAATGATTTATCAAATATGTTGTTCTACCTTGAAACTTGGCCTGATGTCCCTCCGGATCTTCACTATCCATTGTCTTTCAGTTTCTCACGATTGCAACGGTCGTGATGCCGAGTGTGATGTCAGAGGAAAATGGCCGCCGTGTGAATATGGCGAATGATATGAGGCCTGCTTGAGAAGATGAGGTTGACTGAAGGTGACAAGAAGGCACAGACAAAACACAGAGAAGTCACGTGAGTTTAACAGATAGTAACTGAATATACTGCACATGATACAAGATCTGTTGGTTTGTTGAACAAAGAATTGAGTATATTGAACTTGAATTATACATTTTCAGTAAACATGATTTAACCACATGCAACCAATGTACATATTTTTATTCATTTTAATGTAACAGATTTTATTTCAGCCAGGTCTTAAAGGTCCAGTGTGTAAGTATTAAAGGGATCTACTGGCAGAACATGTCAGAAATGTGTAATATCCATATATATGTTTTCATCAGTGTATGATCACCTGGAAATAAGAAATGTTGTGTTTTCTTTTCCCTAGAATGGCCTGTTTAAATCTACTCATGCAGGGAGGGGGTCCTCTTCTATGGAGGCTGCCATGTTTCTACATTAGTTCAGAATAGACTAGCTCTAGATACAGTTTTTCACGATTTTCTGGAAGGGGAGGGTGTGGCGAGGTGTTTGCAATCTGCAAGCTCACCATCACATGCCACTAAATCCTACACACTGGTCCTTTAAAATGTATCCATGCTATTTGTCTTGATTTGTTACATCCAGGGAACTGCTCGCAATGAGGAGCTGACCTGCACGATAAAAAAAACAATATATATATTGAAAAATGCATGATCAATAATAATAAAAACACACTAATTGTTTTTTGTGTTCTGGATAAGTATTGCCAACATAACTCAGTGTGTGTGTCTGTCGTCAGAGTGCTTTCAGCCTTGATTTGGGAGTATTTTATAGGAAACTGCAGCCTCACAATTAGAGCAGCAGACTTTGTGACTTCCAGGCAGGCTGCAGGATTAATGTGCTTACTCAATTTCCCGCTTCACTCCATTTTTTTCTCTAATGCCTTTTGTATTCTTATTGTGTTAGCATTGAATATATAATAATCATTTGATCTCACTTAATGTCACAGTTCTGCTCCCTTTTTATAGCGCCCATTTGTCAGCTCTCTGCCAGTACTTCCATTACTCTGTGGCACAAGCGCAAACAATAAATAAACTTCAAAATAAATGACCGGCCCGGCTCAAAGACACAAGCGGAGGAAAAAACAACTGCAGACTCATGTTATCCTGATCCTACTTTAAATCAGATCAGCTGGCTCGTTAACCCGCCCATTCACATTTTGCTTGCTGCTCCCAAGAAATCCTGATAGGCTCGCACACAACAAAAGACAAAAATGGCAGATTGTGGATGCTGTAGAATAGATAACCAACGCAAATCAACTCAAATCCAATCAAATCATCCTTGAAATAAATAAAATGATGCGGCAGGTTGGTTCGTCTCCACCTCTCGCCCCCTCAGCCATTTAATTATCACCAGCTGGCTTTAATATTCACTGACGTCCTGATTGGTGGGCGGTGCAGGTTGTAGGTTGTATGTAGGTGTGTGTACTGCTGCTCCCTACATGTCTTACCTGGCACATGGTGGTTGTGGCGGCCTACGTGGCCAGTTTGGCATGGCTGTGTGTTGCTTTGTCCCTGTAAGCGGGTTTTCCAGCAAGTTTAAGGTAGACATCTTTGATTTTGTGTGACGATGGCATTGCATAGGGCGACTTCACTTTGTTGAAGTAGGCTGGCTCATTTTTCTTTTGTTGTGGTTTCAGCCCGTCTCGATTTGGCCTCTTGCTAATGCAGTTCTTTTCTTGATCTCTAATCTGCTGTTAGTGGGACTTGAGCTGCAGCTGTGAGATTTTCTCCTCCTGCTGTGTGGAAAACTGCACCTCTGCTCTCTGGCGTGTGTATGTGAGGTCGCATTTAATTCAGTTTCCAATTAGTAATTCTGAGTGTTTTCATACACTTTGTAGGCACTGGCATGGCAGTGGGTGGCCCGTCCTCCTGCTCTCCTGATGCACCTGGTGTTTCGTCTCTATGACTTGTCTCTCTCAGTGGCCCACCGTGACTATTAGAGATGGGACTTGTCAGTTTGCCCAAAACTTAGCCAGACTTACCAAAAATGCAGCAAAATAATAAGCAGCAGGCAGCCAGGTAACTTGTGACATGTTTGTGGTGTGTAGTTGCCATATACACAAAACAAAGTAGAGGGCAGCAAACATACAATGATAGCAGAATAAGTACTTAAACTTGTATCAAACACTAGATAATTACCATTTACTCTGTTACTATTATTTGGATAAGTTGCAATTAAATTTGTATTTGATATTAAGAGCTGTAATAATCTATATCAATCATTCTGAGTTATTTCTGTTTCAGTACCACACACATACTGTAGTTACATGTAGCATAGAGCTCCAGTTTTATTATTTCTGTCTAACAACACAGCTCTGTCTGCTGTGCTGCATGATTGGAAGCAGCTTTAATAAAGAAGATGCAAGTGTCTGAAAATTTTCTAACAGACTCACGGATGAGCACAATTTCCAAAATATCACAGTCCTTTGTGGATGCTCCGCTATGCTGCGTAAGTCCACAGTGAAAAAGGCAGCGCTATCAAGTTAGCCAGCTAGCAACAGCGTCAGTCTCGACTGCTTCGTCTCGAGCAAGATATCGTTGGCCTTCGAGAAGGCCTTAGGGGATGATTTTTAGTTCCACCCACTGCAAATCAAAATGTGATTGGTTAATTCACCTGTCACTTTCTAAACAAACACCCAGGCTGTGGCCTTCTGCCCCTTTCTCTGCCTAGAGACAACAACAAAAAAAATTGTACTGGATAACTTTCTTTTGCCGTTTTCAGGACAGTAACAGTTTCATTTCTGAAGCAAAGTTGATAGAAAATGAAGCTGAAATTAGAATTAGAAGAGAATAAACTGGTAAACCTGATTAGCTTATTATCCCTTAGTTAAATTAATTCCATTGTCTTAAATTTTTTTTTTTTTTTGCAAGATTATTTATCCTGTATCTTGTTTTGTTTCTTTAGTTGTATTAGATTTTTGTTTGCTTTGTGCTCCCCATTTGGTTAGCGGAGTGTGTGTGTGTGCGCGTGTGCTTTGTGTGTACTTTTAGTTTATAAAATGTGACGGGAATCATATCTCCTGTCTTGGGTGTAGTTGAAACTGTGTGACCTTTTCGGTGTAGTGAGTGGTTAAAGCTTATGAAAAATGAAACCAATTTCCTGCTTTGGCTACAATAACAACCCAACCAATCTATCCTCCATACTACAAAGTATGTACACTCAGTTGTAACAATTAGGCTGAGTGTGCTCTGTATAGGGAACAGGATCATTCTCCTACTTTTAGGGAGCATCTTTCTCTGTGCCATGTCTGGGAAGATTCTGATGACCTCACTGTGGTTTATCTGGAGGTCTTGCTCTACGGCAAGCAGAAAAAGGTCAGAGCCATTCTTCTCCGCAGAGACTTCTCAGGTTGTTCTTGATAAACTTTGCAGTGTTTGCACAGATTCTCGTCCTCTCGTCCTGAGCTGGCCCATGTTTTCCTTCACTATGGCAAGAATTTCTTGCAGGTCTTTTGAAGGAAAGCTGGAGTGGAAGACTTTTAGTTCAGTCTTCGCCTGGTTCTCATCTTCATCATAGTAATCACAGAGGATGAAGACAGCTTCCTCTGCTTCTGAGGTTTGGGTACTTAACCCAATTGGCACATACTGTTAAGGAGTGAACAGTTCTGCCAATGGGTCCTCCAGTGTTCCCCCCTTGAATTTCCCGTTAAGCTCCTCAGTATCTAGAAATCTCAAACTGATCACTCAGTTGAGATGCTAATGGGCTGTGTTGGAAATGCCTTCTCCGATGCACAGATGTTTCCTCAGACTTTCTGTCAGAGTTCTTTAGTTTTCCATGGTGGTCAGCGCAGCATCTATGTATTTTGTATGTCAACGGTGAACACCACGCACAGGTCTTTTGGTTGAGGCTGCAACTTTACCTGTTAAAGTTTAGCAAAGTTGAACTCACGATGAAGCTAAGACGCAAATTTGCATGTGTGCCTATTCCCATAATCCTACAGCCACAAGAGGACTTGTACATAACATATGTCATTGTAGAGTACTCGCTAAAATGGCTGATGCAGCTGGAATGTTTGTTGCTTCTGCAGCCCCCAGTTTCATTTCTTTACTAAGGATCACATCACTGAGATCAAACCACATCACCATATTCACTGACATACTGTTACTGTTGAAACAGTCCAACGTGAAGACAAATAGATTCTGACAGCCCCCCCATTTGATTTATTTTTCAATATCCCCAGTCCCCTCCCTCTGCTCAGCCCACCCTCACAGGAGGAACAGTGTGAACAGTTGTACCCTGACACCTTACACACACTCTCTGTCAATAGACTCATGAAAAAGAGTCCTAGAGGATTTAGTGTGGTGATACGACCTTTAGTGAGCTGAAGTAAGTTATAAAGGTTGACATTTCTCAAGAAATTCCTCAGAGCAGCCTATCACCTTGTTTTATCAGTTTTAGAAAAGACATGACATCCTGAGGCCAATGAAAGATGGACGGGCTGGATTTCTAGGCTGAATAGAAGATGGCACAGCTAAAATGTTTGGAAGCGAACGGGTTCCAGGCTTTTGGGATGCCAAGTATCACAATACGAGGACTACTCTTCATTTTAGTCTTAAATATTTTGGACATGAGATCTAAATAGTCATGCCAACAATTGTGTAACAGCAAGCACAGATAAAACACGTGACTTAAACTGCATGAAGAAGAATATCTGTCACGTGTGTCCTCTACATCTTTGCAGACCTGATATATTTCAGGTCTGTAAAGAGGTGAACTCTAGGACCTTAAACTGCACTTAAATGGCACTTAACTCAGAATAATTATTAAAGAGTCACATGAAGACTGTCAGAATAATTCTCTTTCTCCTCCTCGCTCCTCTCCTGATATTTTCACATCTAACTCCATGAATTCCGGGTTTATTTCGACCGAACCAGAGTTGGTGATTATTGGAGCAGTGAGTTCGTGAGTTTTAATTTGTTTTTTTCAAAATCGAGTTTGACTATGTTAAAATCACTGTTTCTGTAAGTGGAGTCTGGTTAGCCTGGTCTCACAGCTGCAGCTCACCAGTCAGTGAACCCAGTATATAAGTGTCTCCAGTTAACTCACTCACCCCCAGATTCTTCTTTGCCCCCGTGCAAGACTTCTTCCAGTGTTCATCTCCAGACTGATTCCCAGTTGCTGCCTCTGACCTGCCTGCTTTGTCTGTATCCCGGTTAACGCACCAGCCTTCCATCCCTGACCACAAGATCTGCCTCGGCCTCCTTGATACCGGTTTGTCTGCGGCTGCCTGTCGTTTCCACTCGATGACGCTACAGTGTGAGTGTTTCCACCTACTTACCCGTAGCTGGCCGTGGATCAGAGACTCTCGTCGTGTTGCCACACGTGTTCCTGTGTGAGTCTCCTTTGTGTTCCTACCTTTCAGCTCACTGGTCCCTCACCTTGCCTCAACCTACCTCCTGCTTGTCCGTTGTCGGCTCGTCTCCTCCATTTGACTATTAACCTGGTTCCGGATCCACGGTCCCACTTCTGGTTTTGGCTTGGTTCGTCTTTTAAGCCCAGAACCCAGAGACTTTGTGTTAACTCTTTGCCTGAGTTGGGAACATTTTCCTGTGTTGCATTACTTACTCAAGTTCCTGTTCTGCAGGTGTGACAATAAAGGTCATTTTCATCTCATACAGACACTGAAGGGTACCGAATACATCAGTGTTGGAGAATTAATGATTATTAATGAGGAAAGACAACTTTAATAACTAATAACTTTAATAAGAGTTGTCTTTAATCATTAATTCTCCGACAGTTAAAGTTATAGTTGGTAATGTTGGAGAGCTAGCAAGATTCGAAAGTGGCACCTCCTCTAAGCTCCACCCCCTCCTCCACCTCCCATCAGTGCTCCGTCCAAAGCCACGCCCCACGTCGAGTAAAAACGCTCAATGCTCCATGCAGGAAGCACAGATCCTATAAGTTAGATAAGCAGTATGTACCGACGACCGGCTTACACCGACAGAGAAGCTAATACGAGCTACAAAAGTAGCTAAATTGGCAAACGTTAAATATTTCATGAAAATAACAAATCCCCCCGAAATAAAGCAAATAATTACCTGTCCAACAGAAAGAAAGCAACCTCTGCCTCACTTTTCAGGCCCTTCAGATGCTCTAGCTTCATCCAGAGCCTTTTTCGTCGCAGCCTTTTCTGCCTCCAGCTTTCTTTTCTTTGCCTGTTTAGCAGGGCGAGGTGTTACAAGTGACGCTGGAAGTGGTATTTTTGGCTGCATTTTCTCTGCTATAGTACTCTTATGAACTTATTCTCCTGCTTACTTGGTATTTCTGCTGAGGAGTGTGCTGAATATTGGCAATGGTGAAACATGATGAGTGCGCACGCGGGGAGGAGGGAGGGACAAAGAGGGGCGTGGGCAGGATGAGACATGAAGGCATCTGATTGGTTCTTTCCATTCGGACCGAATGGCAGGGATTGGTCAGAGTTTTTACAGGCCTGCAGCTGACACAGAGGTCTGATTCTTTTCTTTCTTTTTTCTGAATACATAATGTATTGACTTCTCTCAGGATGGAAGGACCATTTCACCCAGTATAACAAAAAGTGCTTCTGAACAGGATTACCAACTATAGCTTTAAGATACAATAGAATCACTCAGTTCAACACATGAGATCAATATGTCAGGTTTAATTATATATCAGGTTTAATGATATATAAAAGTTGTCTTTAATCATTCATTTTCTGACAATCAGTATGAGACACCGAGGGGTGTGACAAAGACAGTATTTTTTACGACCTGGGATGAGGACAGATTGTGATTTCACTTTTGACATTGATGGACTGAGGAGTCAGCTGACTAAACTGATGGGTTTGGAAAGAAACTTCCATTACTTAAACCTGCCAAAACATGCTCTGCCTCCATCAGCATACAACCAGGATGCACTTGGGAAAGTAAAATTCCACTGACATGCTTAACGAAATTAAAATTTTATGTAAATCCCACATTTGCTTCTGTAAGAAAGTCTTCTCTTTTTTTTGAATGACCACAAGAGGTCACATGCTGGGAAAATGTCAAAATAGATCATTTTATTCATTTGAAGATGAATTCTGTCATATTTTTGGTGAGGACAGAGCTCATATCAAAAGTGTCTGCTTGTGTTTGACCGGGACATCATCAGGTATTCCATCTACAGCCCTTTCACTGTCCCTCACTGATATTAATGTTCTCACAAGCTCTGCAGCGTCAACACCATACACATTGTCAGGTTGAGTCTATAGTTGATTTTAATGAGCTTGATTAGCTTTAATGAGCTGGTGGCTAATGTACAGTAGGAGGCTGCAGAAACTCATCAACACCCTCAGAGTAGAGGCCCAGCGGGACGCTCTGCAGCACAAAGATGAGTTGATCTCTTTCCAAACACAGATAACCAGCATCTAACAAACGCTACGTACTGATGTCTCATACAGTAACAAAGCCAACGCTGTTATTAAAATGAAACCCAGCACTATTGAGGGCTTTAGCTGCACTGAGCCGTTCTCACAAAACATCAGAGAGGATCTCTAACGCTGCTGGACAGGAAATTTGCTGTGGATATTTATATCCCAGAAAGGTTGAATCGAGGGCAACTGGACTGAATGTGGATCCTTAAAACCAGTTCACCTCTCATCCAACAGGCTTCCTTCGTCCTGAATATAGATATTTATCAGACTCAAAGGATTCTAATGCTTTTGGTAGTGTTTATATACCAATAGTGAAACAATACTTTTAAAATGGTTCTGGTGTCTATATGGTGTCTGAACCAATACAAAGTGATGGTACCTCACAGAAAGAACACATGAATTATGCATGTGCAAAATAATGCGTTGCACGTGTTTTTTGCACATGGGTTTTGGAACATTTTCTTGGTAATGTATGAAACCCATGTTTTTGTTATATGGAAAACATGGTTTTGGGACATTTTCATAGTGTAATATTTGAAACCCACGTATATTCCCACATGAAACACATAAATGTGCAAAATCACATGTGAAATTCAAACATTTTCATGGTGTAATATGTATATTCCCACGTGACACATATGATCACATGTGGAAAACATAAGAAATTCACATGTTTTTTCTGTAAGGGTTTGATTAAAGAATGGCTCTTTTCATTGCTGACGCAAATAACTACTTCGCATAATAAATAAAACCTAACTGAACTATAATGACTTAACACTAAATGAGAGCAAAATAAATACAAACTCCAGCTTCAAACTTCAGCAACTTTTTTGCAGAAATATGATCATATTTGCTGCCCTGAGGAAAGGCTGCTGTGATCATCATCAGTGGTCTCTGCATCACAGACAGAAATGGAAAGTCGTTCTGACACATCGCATCAGTGATTTACATCTCTGCTCCTCATCACCGGGGCCAGGGACGCCCACGCTGCCGGCTGATGAGATTGGCACGGGGTCATGCAAGCAGTAGTCTCGCATTGCCAGACTCATGAGACCCCCTCTCCACAGCTCACATAAGCAGTCATGCACGGAGCATCCCTTTGCTTACAAGTGTTTCCCGTGCGTCGCCAGTTGTTTTTAAGCATTTGCTGGACACCTTGACCGGTGTTGTTGGAGTCCTTTCGAGTGAAATACAGCCACACATTACACCGTTTAGTTTGGGCATTTTAACTGTTTTTGTGGCAGCGACGAGCTAGTGGAAGGCTTCCTGCTACCAAAGCCATGTGAGGGATAATTAACAAGTGGAGGTGCATTTCAAGGCACATCTTGGAGGTGAAGAACCACTCGACGCAAAGTGACTTTGTACCATTTAACACACACCTACAAGTTGATTATCTTGCATATGCCATGCCCATATGCCAACAATGTGAAATAAAAGTGTTCACAGATTTTTTGGTGATTTGTTTGCGCTGAAAATCGAGGTTAAGAAGCAAGATCTTATTGTCGTCATGACGAGGAATAATTCTACTCCCTTTTACAACCAAACTCAGCTGGCTTGCTGCAGTTGATTATGAGAAACACCGCTTCCTAACAAGAAGTGATGGAAGTGAAGAACTGTCCACATATACGAGCGATGTCACAGCGGGAAGCTTCTCTTGGTTTGATGAGTAAATTAGGTGTAAAGAGTTATTTATTCATAACTATCGTAATTTTCTTAAATCAGCCTTGTTTTTATATAGTTGGAGGACAGTTTACTCAGTTGTAACTCCCAAAAGATCCCTTTTTTTTCCCTTCCAAACCCTGTCCTTTTTGAGGATATATCTATAATAAGGCCGCTGTGGATCATATAAAAGGTGTCGTTTCTTCTCAACAATTTTAATTAGTCTCCTGTCCTCCTTTTTCGACTGCTTTAATGAGGGGAAACAGAAACGCCAAAGGATGTCACTTCGATTTTAACCAGACAAAATAGGCTGGGGCGAGTGAATTTTCAAGCAAGTGACACGCCGCTCAGTGTTGTTGGCTGACGCACGGAGCAGGTCAGAACGTCTTCATTTAGGAAATCTGAAGCAATCAGCTGTTTGCTCGCTCACTCACTGGCACTGCTCGACTAACTGCCCGATCAATGTGATGCTGGTGTGATTGGTTGTTCTCAAGGTTTTCGTTGCTGGTGTATTGAAATGTCAAAATTATCCAGACATTCTGCCTTTTATGTAATTATTGATTATTGAATATTGAATATGATAATTGTCTTACATTTGGCAACACTGCTTCACAACAATTAATGCATGTCTATACCTCCTGTGTGTGTATTTTGGTGTAAATGGAAAGGAAAATAATAATGGAGTGGAAAAAAATCCCCAAGGAGATTAATATAGTTGTTCTTCTACTAACATGAACACGGGCCATGACACCGACAGTGAACTTACTGCAGGACAAGAAAAGCTTTAAATTTTAGCTTTGAAATAAATAAAAAAAATGCAGTAATGACCTTTACAGACCAGTAGGAACGAAGTGATCTGTGACATGTGGCTGGCAGCATTACACAGACTTTGCAAGTGGGAAGTGTGGGATAAAAGATGTTCTTAATCTTCTCTGGCAAAGAGCTAAGCATTATGCTGAGAAGAAAAAAAATAAACAAAAAAAAAAAAAGAGAGAAAACTAACACCTTCTAATGCCAAGGCCACAGAGGAGGAAGATTTTATTAACACTGCTCTGTCACACTGGGTGTGCTTTGTCTCATCAGTCTAACAAATTTCCAAAGATTCATATTCACAAAAACAGCTTCAAGCTGCATGAAAAAACATGAGCTCAGTGTCTCAGTTGTCTTAATAACAATGGGATCATTTTCATATGCAACAGCGAATTGAATCAATTAGTGACATCTTTTATAATCTAATGTAACTGCCTGCTGTTTTTAGGAGCTCTGTTAGATTATATTACATGATGATAGTTTTGTAACAAGCCAGGCTGTGTGAATTGATTAGAATTTCAAATTGTATCCAATGTGCTTTACTGAAACAAAAAAAATGAGAGAAAAAAAATAGATAAAGTAAAAGAACAACTGTGTGTTAGTACAACATCTAATAAAACACAAGCTTCATTTTCCAGGTTCCATAAGTTCATGGCAAATATGTGGTAATTACCAAGAAATGTATTTTAAATTTCTCACAAATTACCTCCAGATTTTATGTGATAATTAGCATGTACTGTTTTCATGTAGTGGGTGGTAATTACTATGGGTGGGAATCTCTGGGTACCTCACGATTTGATACGATTACGATTCAGTGGGATATAATTCAATCATGAAACGATTCTCTGTGCATCTCCATGCATCAGAATCTTACACTTTTAATCCCCGGGGTGCCGCTTGGATTGTATTTATCTGCAGCTGCTCATGTTCAGCCATCCTCACCAAAACTCAAGAAGTAGCCTTAGAATTAGTCAATTTGAAAGAATCCTACAGTCCCCTGCCTGCATGACAGTAGCAAAATGAGTTGGAGGCAGAGTGTGTTATTCACATTA
>JAJHUR010113337.1:2907-18460 GCA_027495735.1 Lutjanus campechanus | reverse complement strand
TATAAGAGACAGGTGTGTGTGTGTGTGTGTGTGTGTGTGTGTGTGTGTGTGCGTGTGAGTGATTGAAGGAGAAACTAACTGGAGTGTGTGTATTCATAGGCATGTAGCTAAATGGTTAATTGGATTACTGTGTCACAAGATCCATGGACTCGCCTCTGGCTAAGAGCAGCTGCACAACCTCTCCTGACTACAATCATCTAATCAATACGGCACGATGGACGACATAAATCAGTGCCGCTTTTAAATTTTAATCAGTGAATACTTAAACAGCCTATATATTACCCAGAGAAGTCTAAAGAACAAAAACAAATGAACCAATAAAACATCGAGAGCCGTTAAATCCCACATGAAGTGTTGCTGTTCAGGATCTGTGCCGTTCAGGGACGACGACGTTCTGTAAGTGCGTGTTAATTCAACTCCCACAATAGATTTTCAAAGGATTTTTTCCCCCTCACTGAATTAAGAAAAACTCTGCTGCAATTAAAAGCTTATGATCCGCACAGCGAGACCCCTCCACCAGTCATTTTCTGAACGACACATGCGATCAATACAAGTTAAAAGCCGAACACTGTACATCTCCAAGCTGACAACATTAAGCAATGTGTGATTTATGTGACAGAGCAAAATGTGGGACTATGTGAAGCTGATTATTGCCATAAAATCCAACGGGATCTAATTACTGTGAGGAATCTTATTGCTTAAACTCACTGTTTTTCCCACAGATTTTTACAACAACGAACCTAAACTCTTCTCACAGCACTATGAAACATCTACATCTTTAATATACTCACACCAATTTAACTTAAAGAAGAAAACCAACGCGTGCTGCTGCCACTGTACAGGAACTTAAAGCAAATTACCACCTATATCAGTTAGTCACCTCATTAACTGAGTTGATGGTTTTCTTCAGTAAATAAATGAGTCATTTGTTTGTTGTTAAATCAGAAAGTCAACTTACAGCAACCTACAGCGACGTCAGTCTCATCCATGTTTGTCGAGTCTTGGGTACTGTCCACATTTGAACTGATATAGTACCTGGAATTTCTTTGTTTTTGGTACTTATGTAACAACAAAAATGTAATTTCAGCTGTAAAAATAAGTACAAACTTCTCAATTTCAACATTATTACTTATTTAGAAGGTTTTACACACTCACAAAATAAAATCCCTCCCTATTTCGGACAACAAATAAATCTCACACACTGTTTCAAGCGGGCTAAATAGCATTTTGGTGAGAAATTTTGTACTTTTGTAAGAAAGAACACCAGGCTTTGAAGCAAATTTGACATAGTGGTCAAACCGTGTATAATGACAACATCATCTGATGCACTGCGGCCCAGATTTTTGCCCCCATAGACTGACACAGTGAAAGAAGTGACTGTAAAACAGCATCACAGCCCCCAAGAAATTTAGAATATTTTGCACTCCTACAAAAAAACTGTGCAGCTTCTTCATCTGTGTAAATAGCAGTCACACTCGTAAATATTGTTGTTCATTGTCTTTTCTATATTTTTCTAAGCGATCAATCAGTTGTTTGGTCCATAAAATGTCAGAAAATGGTGAAAAATGTTGGTCAAAGTCCGAGACGACGTCCTCAAATATCTTGTTTTGTCCACAACTCAAAGATATTCAGTTTACTATCAGAGAGGAATTTAAAAAAATAGAAAATATTATTAGAAAGTTTTGACTTTTTGCCACATAAAATCAAAACAGATACACTTTAATTTAATAATTAATTCATGATAGATTAATCATTGCAGCCCAAAGTGTTTTATGTTTGTTGTTAGGTGTATTAGTTTGTCTGGCTGTTCCTTCCTTTGTTGTGTGCAGTTTATTGATTGATTGATAAATTTAAAGACAAAAAGTGGTGAAATTTCCACCCAGTGAAGCATTTTGCACTGTGCACTTGCACACTGTGCATGGTGGTATATTGTTCCTTATTTTAAAACTGTAATCCTACAAATAATACACATTTTTACTAAATGTATCTGTAATCTAATTACTTTTTTTTATCCGTAACTATCCATACAGTTACCTTTTTTGTATCCAGATCACATAATCCCATTACATGTAATCCATTACTCCCCAAACCTGAACATTAATTGGTATTTGGTGACCTCTGTCCCATTATAAGTACCAAGTTCGGTACCAAATGCTATTTGAATTACTGAAAACATCACTGACGTGGAAGGTGATTGAGACGTCTGCAGCCTGGCAGAGTAAAGGAAAATGCTGGAGGAAATTTTAAAAGGGTACAAATTAGTGTTTTTAAGCAGAATTACTGTAACAGGAGACACTTTGGCGCAGAGAAAACATGGCATTGGTCTCTAGGAAACGTATTCTATCCATATAAAACAGATCAATATCTGTAATATCCACAGATATCTACTTCTGCACGGGTACAACCCACCAGGCTTTGACCGAATCATCCCAGAACAAGTCCCTCAGGCTCTGGAATTTTCCCTTTGGTGTTGGCCTGCTTCAGGAATGCTACAGTAAGTTTTTGGGGAATTTCATAAACATGTATTTAGAGCAGAGACCGTTTCATTTGCTTTGTGAAATTGGTGACCCAGCTAAGTAGAGCTTAGGGAAGAACACGTCCCAGAATAGGCCGAGGTGGGAGCAGAGAAAACCACACAGGAATGGGGCTGCCGAGGAGACGGCCAAGAGGATGCAGGCGCAGGGTTGAAGTTAAGGGGCCTTGGCTTTGCTGCGGGACCACGAGTCGGAGAAAAGATGGAGGGTTACAGAGCTGCTGCTGCTGCTGCTGCTGCTGCTGCTGTGAATGTTCTACAAGTATGTGACAGCAGATTACAGGTTATACAGACTGTGAAGACTAAACTTTCTCATCCTTGACCACATCCTGCTGTAGTTTCCCCTATCTGCCGCAGACGATAATGAGAGAATGAAAGGTGTTTGTGTGTTCGCTTCAAGTCCCCACCGACTCCGTAATGCGGCAAACTTTTTAAATCAAACACGAGCAGGAGTGGAGAAAGGAAAAAGTGTGAAAGAGTTTGGACTCCAGTCAAAATATTCTCTCATTCTTCAGGATTGGGGAAAAAAACTGCATTTTGAGGAGGTTTTGTTCTTTTCTCTTCAATTATGGTGGGAAAATATTTTTTAACAGATGAAACTCTTGGCTGTTAAACCATGAAAAAGGCCAACCTTCTAGAGATTACATTTTTAATAAGCGTAGACGTCAACTCTGATTCTGCAACGCTGTTTTCCTGTGAAACTCCAGCAGTGTTTTGTAGAGCTTGAACCCGATGGGACCCAACGGGTTTGGGTCGGGTTGGGTAGTATTTCTCGCATATTTCATCGGGTTTGAGTTGTATTATTATTATTATTATTATTATTATTATTATTAAGTATTGTCCCTGTCACTGCCAACTCCGACTGTTTGGTGCATAGAGGGAAGCTTGTTAAGAAAAATGTCGGGTTGTAATCGGGTTCGGGCTGAAATATGCTAATGAAGGAAGGGTTCGGCTTGGTTTCGGACCGAATTTTGTTGGGCTTGCGCCTTTTCTGGCTCAACTTTTCAGGCCCGATTAAAGGACTAGTGACTAACAAACTAAACCTGACCTTCAACCGGCACGAGCGTGACTGAATTTTCATCTTTGGGCGAACTACCCCTTCAGAAAAAATCTAATTTTCGCCAAAGAAATATGGAATCAGAGTGTTGATAGTGATATTTTTTAAAGTAGGGCATGATTTGTCTCATTTCTGAAGAATGGGTGAATTACATAACTTGGGCCTGACTCAGCGTTGTCAAACACACCCAGTTAAACTTGGACACATGTCTCTGGTTAC
Source organism: Lutjanus campechanus (assembly GCA_027495735.1). Classification (NCBI taxonomy): domain Eukaryota; kingdom Metazoa; phylum Chordata; class Actinopteri; order Lutjaniformes; family Lutjanidae; genus Lutjanus; species Lutjanus campechanus. The sequence continues at coordinate 14,651 of JAJHUR010113337.1, read as the reverse complement.
AGTCTTTACTAAACATTTGAGCCATATTAGAGAGCGTATAAAACAAAGTGAGTGTGTACGGGCTACGTACATGCTTTTCTGTGTGTGTTTGTCTGTAAAATGTGTGTGTGTGTGGTCACCCAACCCTTTGATTTGGAGTGTGGGAGTGGCCCCTCCATTAAGACCCGTAGCTCGACTCATCCACCTAATTACAGACGGGAGTTAAGCTAAGGGTCAGGGTCTCCACCCACTACGCCCTGCTCCACACCACCCCTCGGTAACTCGAGAATCAACAATGGTCAGACAGCTTTGTGATATAAATATAAAAAGTTGTGTCGCTGCTGTGTTATTGCAGGTGCCCGAATGCCAAAAAACTGGTCAGGAGACTAATTTGTGGACTTAATGCTCCCCTAAAATTTTGGTTACTGAGCCTACACACACACGCGCACATGCATACAGATGTGCAGGGGTTAGGAGATTTTAAGATGACTTGTCTGTCAGCGTGTCATTTGTGGACACCAGTGGTTGCCACCGTGTACACGAGTCATTCCCAAACACTGGGTCGTGACCCACAGGCGGGTCACAGGAGTTTTTATTTGGGTCACCAAATAAATAAAAGATTATGGAATAAATTTAAGATTTATGACTGCAGCTCACCTTTGGGTACATTTTTAAGAAAAAAAAAGTCTGATGTCAGCTTCTTAAATGTGAATATTTTCTAGTTTCTTCACTCCTCTATGACAGTAAACTGAATATTTTTAAGTTGTGGACAAAACAAGACATTTGAGGACATAATTTTGGACATATTATGGACCAAATTACTAATTGATTAGTAGAAAAAATATTGCCAAATTGATTACATCTGTGCACTCCACCTGTTTTTTCAATGGACAAGATTGTGACAGGATTAATTAATTGATTTTCATTATTTTCTGACATTTTATGGACCAAAAAAACTAATAAGATTAGTGAAAAAATGATTGCCATTTTGATCACTAGGTGAAAAACAGGTGGAGCGCACAGATGTATGTATTTTGATTTGGGTCATGATGGTTTATCGTTTTTAAAAAGTGGGTCCCCAGAAAAAAAAACAAAAAGGTTTGGGACACACTGGTGTATACTGTATGACAGGGACGCACCACCAAACTGATTACCCTGTAAAGGCAGTGCTGACTCTGGTGGCTGTGCAGCCAAATGTGCAGTTCAAAGAAAAGAAAAGCCCAAAAATAAAGACATACTTTGCTGAACTGGAAAAATAAAAATTTGCTTAGTGCCTCTTTTCAGGAAAGAGGAAACAGGAGTGGATTGTGGGTGTCACAGTTCTCAAAATCCATATCGAGTTTTGATTTGTAAAGATCAACAGAGCTTTGGTTTTATGCCCTGACAGCTGTCACACATTTTCAAATTCTTATTTAAAAAGATAAGCCACATGATATCACTGAAGTAATTTTTAATTTAAAATGGTGCACAATGCTGTAATCAGTCTCTTAATTATGGAGAATTCCTGCTTTTCTCCATTTTTAAAATCATTTTAAACTGAATATCTTTAAGTTTTGAACTGAAAAAACAAGACATTTAAAAACATCACCTTGAATTTCACTATTTTATTATATTTTGTAGACATTGCAGCCCCAGATTAAACACAACAATAAAGTTTAGTCTTTCTTCTTATTTGATAACTGCTAATAAATAAAACAACATGTACAGGGGCAAGTAAAAATTGATATCAGGTTTACTCCCACTTTTCCAAAACCAAAGCAAGTTAAAAAACAAAAAACAAAAACACATTAATGTTGAACCCTTCTTTTCTATGTAAAAAGAAAAGCAAATTTTGAAGATGGTTAAAAGTCTGGGGAACTAAATAGTCACATCTTTAGCTAATAGCATAAATTCAAGACAACTTGCTAACTAGCTAGTGAGCTGGAATTTTGCTAATATAAGGTATCGGATGTAACTAGCTAGCTAATGATTGACGTAGACTAGCTGGCTAGTTAGCTAGTGTTCCGCTAACACTAGGTGTCAGATGTAACTAGCTAGCTAACAATTGATATAGATTAGCTTGTTAGTTAGCTAGTGTTTGGCAAACATTAGCTAACTTCAGATGTGACTATATGTTGCTTTTACAGATCTTAAAAATGTGGCTTTATTTTCAACATGGACAAGCCTGGCACATCGCTTGTCTAAGTACAGGAAACAGGAAAGGAGGAAGTTAACTGAGGTTCTGCCGGGTACCAAGCTTGCTCAACTGTTATTGGAGTTAAAAACAAAAAAGAGACCAGGACTCGAGATGGATCAACTGAAATTGTGACACCACTGGTAGATTGTATAATTTATAAGAAAATCATCCATGTGAAAACCTGTTTTGAAAATGGTCACAGGGTAAACTGGTGCTGTAGTTGATACAGATGCCATATGACAACCCATAGCATTCATACACTTTGAAGTGTTGAACACATTTAAATTGAATCTTGCATGTTTTGTGAAATGACAGTTGATCAGTTCTCTATTAGGCTACCAGTGCATTTCAAAATGTATGTTATAGCAACACTTTGAACTGTCACTGCCAAACTACCATCAGTAGATTTCACACTTGGCAGAGTAACTTATATACAGGACCCCGGTTGAGTTATTTGATGTCTCAGAGTTTGAAGAATCAGTCGATGAGGCTGAATGAAGCCAAGCAAAGTGAATAAAATCAAGTGAGGCAGTTTCAGTACGGAGTAGTGGAGCGTCACCTGCTTTAAATCCCTGCAGGATTTCTGAATTTAAAGTTTCAGAGAAAAGAGGATTTACATCACTTTCAGAAATAAAGTCTCCAGGTGCATGCAACAAGGTCCAGTGTAATCAATTTATTTTTGCTGAGTAAAGTTCATTGAGTATTGCTCTTGGGGCCACTGGGACTTCACCTTTTTTTCCTCTGCACTGATTTTTACACAAAAACAAGTATGACTCTCGACCAGGCTTAGGGAGTAACAGATTATTTATAGAATTGACAGGATTATGTGATTATACAAAAAAAAGGTAACTGTACTCCATTATAGGTACAGAAAAAAGAGAAGTAATCAGGTTACAGATACATTAAGTAAAAATGGGGATTATTAACGGTACACACATAACAACACCAGTCTGGTCTCATTGAAACCAGCTAATCTTACAGTAAATTGATTATCATGACCTTTAGTAGAACGAGACTTAATTGAGTGGAAATCTTAACATTTTAACAGCTAATGTTAGCCACACAGACCAACTGCTAACATTAGCTACACAGACCAACCACTGATGTTAGCAACACAGACCAACCGCCAATGTTAGCAACACAGACGAACTGCTCTGGTTAGCTACATGGAAAAACCACTAGTTAGCTACACAGACCAACCACTTATGTTAGCTCCAAAGACCAACTGCTAACGTTAGCTCCACAGACCAACCACTCTGGTTAGCTACAGTACATGGAAAAAATGCTTAAGTTAGCTACACAGACCAATCACTGATGTTAGCTGCACAGACCAACCGCTCTGGTTAGCTACACGGAAATAAAAACGTCAAAGTTAGCTACACAGACCAATCGCTGGTGTTAGCCACAAAGACCAACTGCCAGTGTTAGCTCCACAGATTAACTGCTTATGCTAGCTACACAGTCCAACAACTAATGTTAACTACACAGACCAACCGCTAACGTTAGCTCCACTTATGTTAGCTACACTGACCAACAGCTAATGTTAGTTATGCTGACCCAGAAATCCAGGTAGCTGGCTAACCTGTCAATACCAACAATACTGAAAAAATATCTTAGGATTGAAGGTGGTGATTCTGTTGACTGTGATGGTGTCTCACTACACCACTCTGGTTTCAATGACACCGATAAATGTAGTGATATACATTTTCATAGTAACCCTCCCAACCCTGCATACAAAAGGGTGTTTTGGCAGTGCAATCAATTTAATTTAGGTGAGTAACGTACATCAGTAATTGCTCTTGAGGGCACAGTGACTCCCAACTTTTTCTCTGCACTGATTTCTACACAAAAACAAGTATGACTCTTGACCTGGTGAGACCCTCCTCTATCTGGCAGGCTGTCACACAGTCTATGAGCTCTGACTGCCTCTGGAAGTCAGGTAGCTTTGAAATGAAGAAATGAGCCATGAAGTAGAAAATTGGGCGAACAGTTGAAACCCTAATAGATGTCTGACGCCTCACAGTCAAACTAGAGGAAGTAATCAACTAGCGAGGCAGTGATGCGAATGCTTTTTTCTATAATATGATATCCTGTGAGTGACATTGTCTACGTTTAATGAGAGAGAGTCACACATCAGAAACAGAAAATATTGTTATTCACTGCAGGATGTGATGCTGTCAGGGATTTCTGGTGAACCGCATGCTCTGTCAGTTAATTCTGACCACGAGTCACTTCCCCTTCGGAGAGCGCCGGCGGAGTGCTTGTGCAGTTTGTACGTACCTCGTCTCGGCTTGTGGACATGTGGGCACGACACCAGCTGTCTCGCTAGCCTGTCCTTATGGATAAAGAGCCTGCCGGTGGCCATTTTGATTGACCAGTGATTTTTTCCATACACCCCTACAAAAGAAGGGACCTTTTCAGTCTTACTTTTAGATTGAGGAAGAAAATGAGACCTTTTTCAAGCATCCATATTGACATGAAATAGAAGAATAAACACAGGTGTTACTGATGATGCTAATTAAGGTTCAGTTCCATTCAGGTCAGTGTTGAATCAGGGTGATGCTATAGTGCATGTTTGGCTCACTGGAAAGACTCTGCTACACTAAACGGAATTGGCTCTCTAGTTTGATGACACTGTTAAGTGGCATGGGATCATGTTATCTTCGCTTTTAAATAAATCTGGAATGATGGAAATGATGCAAATCTATCTGACATGACAGAAATCATCATGGCAGAAAGCGTGTTCATGGACAACGTTTTATTCACATTACATTTAGTCACGTGCACTGACTTCCTCCCTCACCCTTTGATCAATCCAACACATTCCTGGGAGTTACCCACCTAGCTAGCAACAGCTAGCAGGAAACGCACCATTACCTTGAATAAATTACAAATTTCTCTGTGGTTAAACATTGTTGGAAACATGTAACAAAATGTTGGATTGTTTGCTAGCTAGCTAAAAAAGTAAAAAAAAGTTATATTTTTTACTAGCTAGCACAGAAATCAACAAAATGTGACACTGTTTGCTAGCTAGCTAGCAAAAAAGTTAATAAAACACTGCATTGTTTGCTAGCTAGCTAAAAAGTTAACTTAATGTTACATTGCTTGCCAGCTAGTTAGCAAAAAAGTTAAAGATTCAAGTTTATCGAAAAAGTAAATTATCTCAACAAAGCATTAGTCTTTAAAACTTTTTCAGAACCTAAAATTCTGAGTTGGGCTCAAAACTAAGAAATGTTTTGAAAGAATTTGCCTTTAAATTTAGCATTTCTCAGCTTCTTAGTTTTTACAGTGCATGGCAGACATCTCGTTCATGAATGAGATAATATTAAAGTTTTATTCACATTACATTGACGTACGTTAATGTTTACCAATTTACTTCCTCACAAACAAACTCAACAAACCGTTTTCCCAGAAGCTATATCAACTAGCTAGCAATAGCTACAGTGGCAGGAAACACATCGTTACCTTGAATTAATTACAGATTTCTCTGCATTTAGCACTGTTAGAAACATTTTGGTTAATCTAAGTACACAATTTAATAAATATATAAGATATGTCTGGCAGTTTTAGACATTTTAGTAGCTTTAATCAGTATCAATGGCAACACCTGTGTTTACCCAGTTATTTCATATCAATAAGGCTGCTGTGAAAAAGGTCAACTGAGTAATAAACAACAATTTCCATAGGGGCGGAAAAAAAGAATGTTAAAAATAACTTAAGATACGAAGGAAATTTTCAGTTTTCTGTGTGTGATGGCATTCATTAAAATCATGGTAGTGTGTTGAAACACCAGCAGCTGGTATGTTTTGTAAAACAAAACTACACATTATCTTGTCAGAAACGCAAAACAACAAAGAAAATATGTTTTGAGTCAAAAATACCAAAATCCAAGGAATTTTTTGAATATTTTAAGATGTAAATAATGGTCGACCCTTGTACCCCAACAACAAAAACGGCAGCAGTAAAACTTCACCAGCCGACTCAATAAAACAACCACAACTGGGCAACAACCCGGCCTCTGCTGCTTTGCACCAGCTCTTAACTCACAAAACACACGCCAGATGTGGAATAAATGGGCTCGGCAGCTACACAAAATCACCACTGGTGACATCTGTGCCATACACAAGAGGAACTGGAATGAAAACTCGTGGTTTTAAAGAGTAAATTAAGTAGTTGTCTTGTTGTGAGATGCACAATTAGCACCAGAAGGATGTTCTCTCTGCATGGGTACACATGAATTGTGTCTGTCAGTTTGAATAACAAATGTTGTCCGACAGAACTTGTGTTCATGCATCAGCACCAAAAAGAGATTCATTTAATCTGAGATTAGTTCTAATCAGAGTTCAGCAAAACTAGGATTAAAATTCCAAATTTAAAATAAGAGCTCTGTTGCACAATAACAAACGAGTTTAATGTTAAGTTTAATGATGTACATCGGTTTAATCAATATGGAGATGTTAGCTTTCCCAAATTAAAATAAAAAAGTAAATAAATTTGAGAAATAAATTTGGAACCAAGTAAGTACAGTATAGTAGTATACTATAGTATAGTGGTAGTACAGTATAGTATATACTGTATACAAAAAGTTGCATTGTTTGCTAGCTAGCTAAAAAGTTAACAAAAACTAGCTAAAAAGTCGACAAAACATTCTACTGTTTGCTAGCTAGCTAACACAAAAATAAAAAACAAAACATTTGATTGTTTGTTAGCTTGTCAGAAAGTTAACGACATGTTTCGGTGTTTGCTAGCTAGCTAAGAAGTTTTAAAAAAAGTTTAATGGCCTCTTGTTTGCTAAGAAAAGTTAGCCTAATCATGATGGCTCAGCAGAGAAGCTCTAATTTCTCTTTGTTTGAAAAACACTTGTTGGCTGATTTAGCATCTAAGAACAACCAAACCAAATTTAATAAAGGTTTAGAGTTAAAACTAAATGGAAGTTTAAAGTGAGATTTAACTTTAATCTTTATCATTTTAAAAGTTTGGCGCAGCAGTTAAACCATGATTTAAGCCGGTTTAAAAATCAGTCCTTGTTGCTGCAACCCAGCTGCAGCATTTGAGTAAGAGATTAAAATACCTAACATTAAAAAAGACATAATTTGTTGTTTACACCAGTTTTTTTCCCCCCACAATATATGACAGGGAGCGTTTACAGTAATAGTCTTTAAATTGGCTCTGCTGCAGAAGCCTCGCTTGAGTGAAAGAAGCGAGAAAAACACCCTGCTTTAATTGTTTGTTTACAATATAGCTCCCTTGGCCCAGAGCCTCAACCAAGCTAAATCAGTTTTTGAAAGTATCTATCCTTTTTTTTTTTGGCAACACAACATTGCTTATGATTCTGAAGCCTATCCCTGTTTGTCTCGTCATATATATATCAACTTTGTCTGAAGCTGAACCCTCCCGCATGTGTTGAGATCTCACTGGTAACCATTAGCAGGGAAAAGGGGACAGGAATTGGAAAGACAAGAAAGTATTACAATGTGTTATTATAACTCCTTTAATCACGCCAGTGTCGACTAAAAACAGCCGCTTGTGGGAAGTCCAAACAATCTACTCCCTTGTTTTGGGATTCAGCGGGTGATGCTGCTGAGTCACAAATGAGGTATGCTATAGATAAATCTGGAAAAACACACATAGAGCTGGATGCACACTCATGCTTTGCTGCACACTCATCACCAAACCAGATATTTTAAGCCGCTGGTGAACCGAATCTTAACATGTATTTTGAATTTTTGCTGGCCTGTCATGATGTTGGGTTCTTTTCCTGCCTCCGCCCGTGAACAAAATACCCCCCAAAAAAGCAGCCGTTACGAGCACTGAGGGTAAGAAACTCCGAGAATCTTTTCCTCGTGTGTTTTAACTGTTCCACACGAATTATAACAAAACAAAAAAAGTTTCGTGAATGTTAAACCTGCAGGATTTCTCCCACTGTGGGTGATTTCACACTGCGCGTCAGCTATATGCTTGTTTTAGGTTTCATGCTCGGATGTGCATGTAGCCACTGAAAGAGCCCGGAGTGCGGAGGACGACCTGCAATGTGCTCTATCACTGTTACACAGAGCAGCGAGCTTTAACCCCACAGCCAAGGACACACACATGAAACACACACACACACAAACATGTGAATCACATCTGTGAGGAGGCTGAACGGGGCCACAAAACAGTGAATCAGAACCTAAAGGAAACACTTTGACATTTCTGGGAAATGCCCGATTATGGCCGAACAATTAATCGAAATTTTAGCAAAACTGTAATATGAGCTATCGTAAGTTTCACACTGGAGGAGGTGCAATATTTGTTAAAGGGTAAATGTGTGTCAAAATACCACTTTAAATTAAATATTGTGGTGCTGCACAGACGTTCTGGAACTACACATGATAATCTACAGACTTAAAGGGATAGTTCACACCAAAGTGAAAATTTAGTCGTTATCTACTCACCCTCATGCTGATTGAAGGTAAGGTTTAGTTTTTTAGTCCACAAAACATTGCTGTTTCACAGGAAAACAGCGTCGCACAATCTCCCAACCAATGTTTTCCTGTGAAACTCCAGCAGTATTTTGTGGACAAACAAAATAAACCCGACCCTCAGTTAGCATAAGGGTGAGTAGATAATGACTGAATTTTCATTTTTGGGTGAACTATCCCTTTAAGAGAAGATCAAAATCAAACCATTAACCTTTCGATATCTTTTTCTAATGAAAATGACAATAATTATGTAAAAATGGAAGTTCCCACTCATACGACAAATCATATTGCAGTCGGTAAGTCAATCAAAATAATCTCAATTAGATCTTTTTACCACATTGCTCAGCCTTATGCAACATACAGAATATGTATATTATTTCACAAAAAGTGTGAAAACGAGGCAAAATATGTTTTTACATGTACACATTGTTATTAAATCTTTGAATGCAAGTGCAGAAGACAGTATGCAAGAGTCTTTTTGCTTTTTATTGTCGACTCATGTTCTCCTACGCACCTGTCGGCCTACAAAAGTTTTCTTTACTCTTTGATATTTTAGATTCTTCAAAGTAGCCTCCCTTTTGCTTTGATGACAGCTGTTAGTACTGAACTATTCCTTAAAGTAAAAACATTTAATTAGTGTGTGAAGTGTGTCCAAACCTTTGATTGGTACTGTAGCTGTGACAAGGATACTTGCAAACCCTCCTGATTTTTCCAGGGAGACTCCAGGGAGACAAATTTTCTCACGTATCGTGATATGAGACCAGATACCATGATAGATATCGGATATCGTTGACCGTGGTATAAGTGTTGTCTTCTCTTGGTTTTAAAGGCTGCATTAGAATGATCTAGCTGTTTTCGTATTTGTCTTTACCCGCTCAATCATTATATCAACATTTCTTCTGATTATTTCTATAATCAACAGATTGATTGACAATGAAAATAATCTTTAGTTACAGCTCTAAAAAATATTATGAGTCCATATCGCCCAGTGATAAAACACCAAACTCATTTTATCACCTCAGCCTCTTCCATCCCTCTGGACTACTATTAATAATTATATTCTTGTTTTTGTTTTTTACTGTGTTATCAAATTGGGTATTGAGAATCGTGGAAATTCACCGGTATCGTCTACTAAATTTCTAGTATTACTACTAGACATCCGTAGTTTTGGGATGAGCACCAAGCCTTAACTAGCGAAGAGAAGGTCTTCCGTTCGCCCCTGTTCTCTGCAGCAGAGCTTATCTAGAAAAGAATAAGCACAAAGCACGTCTCGTCTCGTCTGTCCGGGGATCGTCCACGCCAGGAGAGCGCTGACAGAGCCCGAGGCCTGTGTGTTTTGTCGCCAGCTCTGGCCCTGGAGAGGCAGGTCACGTTTGCGGAGAACGTGCTGGGACATACAGGAACCCCCTTCTCTCCGAGTCGAGGGACCCGGCTTCGCCAGAGTCCGACAGCGAGGAGCTTTTGGTCGAAGTCCCCGCTGGTATCTGGGGCTGACTGCACGGAGTGTGTCGGAGGGTCAGCCGAGCTTGGGCTGGAGCCTTCAGCGAGGGTGAACTTTAGCTGTTCCCCTTCTATTTACTGTCTTAATGCTAAGCTAAGCTAATCGGCTGCTGGATGTAGCTTTATATTTAGCACATAAAGATGAAAGTGGTGTTAATTTTCTCATCTAATTCTTGTCAAGAGAGCAAATAAGCGGATTTCCAAAAATGTCAAACTGTTCCCCTCTGTCTTCTGGTCTCACACAGCACACACGCTCGCAGACACACGTTGATGCACACATGCAGAGCGTCTGTGGTGTGTTATGTAAATCACCTGCTGCCCCGCGCCTCCCCCCCGAGACCCCGCATGGGGGCGTGGATGAAGTTCTGGGTGGAAAAAAAAAAAAAAAAGAGGAAAGAGGCAGAATGGGGGCAATGGAGTGAAGAAGGAAGACAAAAAAAAAGTAGCAACCATACGAAGGAGGAGGGCTCAGAAAGAGCCAGTGAATTACTACAGAGGACCAGAATTCCTCTGGGTTCGTCATGTGACAGAAGAAACAGATTCAGGAAAAACAGCTGCTGTAGTCTACAGCACAGTGAGGAAATGAAAAGAAAGAAAAGTCAGAGGGGGGGAGAGAGAGACAGACGGCGAGGGGAAGAGTGAGAGACAGCGAGAGGGAAACGGGAACAAATTTTTATCAAATCAGTTTGTGAGCCCACAGCGGAGGTCAGCAGAGGAAGATGAATTGCGCTATCTGGCAGCTCGAGCTTCCTCAACGGCCTGAAATCCCTTCAACAGAGAAAAAACATAATGATTCCACCAGGAAGAGCACAGTCATGCACGCACACACACACACGTAGAAACAAGTATTGTATGTACAGTACACACACATGCACGAGGACTGTAATACAGTACTTATTCAAGATAGTTTGAGGATAGTTTGACGGTGGATAAGTACCTCATACAAGTTCAAATCATTCAGAGACACGCCCCCAGCTTGGAGAAGCAGCAGGGAAGCTAAGCAGTGAACTGCTGTGGACGTGGTCAGCAGCTAAAGGTATTTTCACCACTTAAAAAAAGGTCTACTTCAAAATATCGCTACTAGATTAACTCTTGCATGCTATGTTTAGAATATTTTCACTGTTTTACCCCACTGTCAGCAGTGTTCACGCTTCATAAGAGCTAGCAAAAGGTTTAATCCTGAAAAATTAAACTACTAAATACTCGGTATAAAGGTTACGGTACACCAGGGTATTTAGAAATACTTAAGGAATGATTTTCAAGACTGTTATCGTGAATTAAGTTATCTGAAACATAGAAGATGCTGGGTTAAAACTACTGAATTAAATTAATTTATTACAATAGGAAACTTAGCCAATAGAAGAATCATTTAAAGGTAGAAAAGTAATAACTGGCTTGTCATTCCTGCTGGTCTCCTTGCTGAATTAATTAAATATGACTGCATATGGAATAATGGAAATATTGCCACATATAACTTTATTCTGACTTGACTTCTCCCGGCTATAAAAGCAGGTTTATTAGCCACGTGATATATCTATAAATCAACTCCATTCAGACAAATGATGTGTTGGTTTCCACGGCAACAAGTGTCATCGGGTCCTTCAGCAAGAATCTATGGAATAAGTTCA
>JAJHUR010113334.1:4162-14423 GCA_027495735.1 Lutjanus campechanus | reverse complement strand
ACCGGCTACATGCTACAGTTACACCACACAAGCAGGATGGAGACATTTTGTGTTTGTTTTGTGTGCTATTTTTAACGTTTTATCCGTGGTCTCCATTCACTGCCATTGTACTGGATGAGGCTGCTACCCTGCTTCTCCTAAAACTCCAGGATTGTTTGGTGAACTGAAGATCTTCACTTATCATCACATCGGCATAGTGGTGAGTACATATTGAGTTAGTTATCATGGAAAGTGTAGTATCACTTTAAGAGCATACAGTATCTTAATGTCTGCCACTGAGCCAGTGTTTATATTTCTATATTAGGCAGAGTTACAGTGAGTAGTGTGTTAAGCCAGTCAAAAAGAAGCGAGGAGGAAATTTTTTTATTTTATGGGGTTTTATTATTTTTTGTGATTGTTACGATGGAAACACTAACACATTTGTCCACATGCGCCTCCAAAATCAACAAAAATGTAAAGTTCCTTGTCATAACATGATATCAATATTTAATTTTTAATGGTTATCAGCTGGTATATAGAGCATCACCCTACATGGGACTTGAGTGCAGAGATTTCACTGTGGTCTTGGTCCCACTTCTGAAAAATTCATTACAAACACTACAAGCGTTGTAATTCAGCACAAAATAGGTAAAATAATGAGAAAATTCTACCAGCTTTTATTGTAACTAAATGTGAACAGTTTCTGAGTCAATTTGAAAATCAGTTTCTCTGACCAGGTTGCAGAGATATTTGTCCCTCTTTATCCTCTAACAGACGGAGGTCCTTCGGCAGTTACCACCTCTACTCAACATCTTGTTGAGGGAAATCATTCAGAGTCTTCGTGTCTGCATGCCAACAGAGCAGGATACCTCAGACACCTGGACAAGGCTAAAATATTCACATTCCCCTAAGTGATAAACAATCAATGTGCGGTCTCTGTCCATTATTTTGTCCACAACTTTGTTAAAACCTTGAATGCTCAGCAACATGTCTTCTTATCTTGTCTGCTGAATTGAACAACAGCTTGGTTGTGGTTCACATGGGTGATGTCACTGATTGTGTTGCTAAGGAAACTGCAGGTATTTTTCCTCCAAAAAAACAAAACAGGATTTTAGAGATGTTGAGAGAAGACAGAAACCCAATCAGGAGAGGGTGCAACTCAGTATGCAGCTGTCATTCAGAATGAGCATACATCATGAACAATGTCTCTCTATCCATGTGATCTCCAGTCTAGACACACATACTCTATATACACGTTTTGCACCCACAGCTGCTCCATCACAATGTTCTGCATCTCTCTGTATGCATGTTGAGTGTCAGGGATGAAACCTGCCTGTCATGTCTTATCAGGTATGCTGCTTTACAAAAGCATCACTGTAACAACCCTTCTTTTTTATTTCTCCTGAAATATCATATGAGCACTACAATATATTGTAATATAAAATGTCATTTTATACCATATTTTAACTTTTTGAGAGTGTGTACCATTTTGGGTAAATGTGATCAGCAATAAGCTGTTTTGGCCATCGTCTAAGTGGCTAGTGGAGTGCTTACTGCTTCCGCATATCAAAGTGTTTCCTGTAAAGACAGGCAGCTAAGGAGGGGCATCGCAGATATCAACTGACCAATAGCGTTACACCCCGCCATCCAACTACAGACCCTTCCTGGAATGGGCGCTTCCAGTAAACACAGCTAGACCAGAACCAAACAACCAAATACAGTAAAAACTTAGTTATCTTGGCTCCTGTACCGGCATCCCCAGGGATGAGTAAGCTAGCTGCATGACTAACCAAGCTAACTAGCTAACAGCACTACAGTCAGCTGTTAACTTCTTTAGCAACAAGTAAAGCTATCTTTCCTTAGAAAACACCATAACTTGTCTCCCTGTCTATCACAGAGGCTGTGTCTGGTCCTGGTCTAGCTGTGTTCACCGGGAAGCTGCTGAGCCTGCTTCCATTGCCGGCTAAGTGCAGCTAAGTTAGCAGAACTGCTGTAAATCAGCCAGAGTTGAAGCTGAGCAGCTGAAGGACATCAGAGGGAAGACCAGAAAGTATTTTCTCCATAAAATATGATCCAGTTTAATCCCAATCAGTTAATGGAGTCTTTAAGTTTCATTTTTGTGCAAATTATTCAATTGTGCTTTTGTACAGTATGTCAGTCAGTGACACCATTGTATTCAGCTAGTTACTGAAGCAGTCCACTGTAAAATGCCCTGCGCATAATCTACTGTCACAGATACCACTTTACCTTAAATTAATATTCTAGCCAGCAGCATGTACCACACTGTTGCTAGCTAACTAATAAATTAACTGTGCGCAGCTCAATGTTTGCTTCTAGCCTATGTAAGTACACATCATTTTGTTGTACAGGAAAAAAACATGATTGTATTTTTATATAAAAATACAAAGAAATATTTTTTGGCATATATTGTTAAACAGGTGCACAACAGACTGGGGATGAGATCTAAAAGACCTAAGAAGGCATTTTTCAATTCATCTCGATTTTGAAAACACAAAGTAAAGAGACTAAAAGCTGAACATAATGCAGACAAGACCAGTTCAACAGTTAGTGTTGTTTTGCCACACTTTCACATTCTGAAGCATGACTTTGTAAGATGGCGACTAGTTTGCAAGTCTTTTTTTTTTTTTTTTTTACTAAAAAGCTCAACATGAAAAAACACGCAGCCTGCCAAGGTGAATGACATGTTCTGGGGTGTGATCTGTTGGGGGGAGGAGGTAGGAACAATACACCTTTAAAGGAAAATAACACCTATCGTCAGTGCATTGGTATATGCAAATCATTTTGGTTTTATTTGACCAGGTTTTTAAATAGACCAACCCATCTCTCAGATCTTTCACTTCCACCCCGGTACAATATATATACATGTATATATTGCTCAAAGGACTCTCTTTCATGTACAGATCTTTTATAGGAACAATTTCTTGACTAGAACTTGAAAACTGTCTTTTTTTTTAATCAGGGTTTTAATTTCCTCATCATAACCAAACAAGTGGTTGATATAAATTTTGAAAAATTGCAATACTTGTAGATTGTAGAATTTATGTTATCTCTAGCAAAGAACACTTCATTTTTAACCGTCCTGTACTATCCTTTATTCTACATCATTACAGACAGCAGAACTGCAGTTAAGTTTAATGTGTCCTATAAAGTTTTGCCTCTAACAGGATGCAAGTTCAGCCTCACACATTGCCAGCAGATTTTAACCATTTTCCAAAAGTAATTAACTCTCTTTTTGATGATTGTTGGTGTGATCTTTGGCTCAGCTGTCAGGAGCAAACAGACCCATCTGAGCTGCTCAAAGACACACCTTGTTATGGTGCCTGGTTAAGCCACTCAGAATCATATATTTGCTTTAATTACTGTAAGATGTTCAATCAGACAACCAATCTTATGTTAGCCAAGACCTCACACATCTAATTCATATTCAGTTTTATTATTTGAAATGCATGAGTAGGCAGAACATATTATGGTGCTCGCATCAACCTCAAAACAAAATCTGTGCCCAGTTGCCTCATTCAGTGATTCTTTTCATTCAGTAGCTCTGAGTTTAATGATGGAGGGTTCATGGAACCACTGATAAATGGAGCAAATCATTTGTTTGTGTATATTGGTGGTAAACATGGTGAATTAATGTACTATTATTTAATGTTTATTAAGGCTTATCCTGCCCTAAATTATACCTTTCTTCTTTTAGTTCAAGGAGTTATATTAGTTCAGTACTATACACCCGTGCAGACTGCAGACATGAAATGAAAATATAACTCCAGAGTAATTATGCAGTAGGTTGTGGGCTGTAATCTAAAGCATTACCATAATTTTCATAGCAGAAAAATCTGAATTTGGGCAATTTGGCAAAAATGTTGCATGTTAGGCCTAAGATTAAAAACAGTTTAGTTTTTAAGATCAAATTTAGGTTAATTCTCAGAGGTTGGAGCAGGCCTATTCACTTACTTTTTTAGAATTGACAGATCTGAGAAAAGCAACATGCCCAGGGGGCAGTGGTTTACATTACAACAATACACCTTTATTTAAAACAAGACATCTCCAGTCAATTGTGACATCACAGATGAATTTGTTTAGTCCACGATGGGATGTGTTCCGTCCACTGTCACATCACATTTGGATGTGTTTGATCCACAATTTCACATCTTCAGTCCACAATCGGATGTGTCCCGTCCTCTCTCAATACAATAGGATGTGGTCACACTATTGTGACATCACTATTGCAATTTTACATCCAATTGGACGTCTTCAGTCCAGATGGAGAGATCACAGTTGTTCACCGTAGATTAAAAAAAAATTTTTAAAAATCCTGCAAGCCATTACTGTATGGAGTTTTTGTGACTGCGTGGTTAAGTATAAACAAACTTTTTCCAAATATATTTTGTTCAATAAAATTACAATGTTATACTTTTTTCTATATTTATAAATGATCAAAGGGTCGGATTGAGGTCTCTGAAGGGCTAACATCCGCCCCTGTGCTGCCAATTAAATAGACCTGGGTTGGGGAATGAATGTAGTCAATACAAAGCTCTCACAAGAAGAATCCCTCTGAGAGAATCAACACTGCACACTGAAAATAAGTATGATAATCAGTATGATAACTGGTGCTTATCACTTACCTGCAAAGTGCCGCACGAGAGTATGGAGCTGTCCGTTGACATATATCTGTATTCAACCTCTGGCTCCTCTCTGTCCACATTCAGGCCTCTGGCATGTGAGCTCTAATTGCAGCTCTGGTGGAGTGAGAAAAAAAGCAGGCAGCCAGTCATCCAGCCAGTCAGCCGGGCAGCAGGGGGAGCACTGCTACTCCCAGACACTGATTTATTGGACAATTTCACAGCAGTGTCCGCAGTAATGGGACAGGATAAATGGCTGACCCCTCAGTGACTGAGCTGACTCCTGGGGAAGAGCACAACTGGTTCGCTCTGTGCATGTGTGTTTATCGTGTGTGTGCAGTATATGCCGGTGCTCCATCTTTTGTGCGGTGTCTATGTTTTATTTCTCTCTTTTAGTGTGTGTTTTTAGTGTGTAGTCTCGTCTCTTTGTCTGTTATTCTTTATTATTCTTTTCTATACCCCCCTCTGTCTGCACCACCACAATGCGCTCCACCTGCCAACACACACACACTAATTCTGTATCTTTTTTCTTCATCCCCCTTCCACTATCCTGTTATGACTAATTTACTCTCTGCCTGTGTCATCCTTTAGCTCTGTCTCTGTCCTCTTGCCCTCTGAGTTTTGTCTTTATGTGTGTGTCTCTTTTCTTTCCCAGCACACACTCACTCTGTATGTATCATTACTCCTTCCTCTCCTCCATCTCTTCTTCATCTTTCCTCTCCGTATGTTGTTTTTGCCCACAGCCCTGCTTAAATGGGATCTGTGTGTTTGCGTCTGTTTTTATTTTCTCTGCGTACATGCCAGTGGCGTGTGTGTGTGTGTGTGTGTGTGTGTGTGTGTGTGTGTGTGTGTGTGTAATATTGTTACACACAGTACAGTATTTTTCCCATTGGGTTGTGAGAGCATCAGTGTGCTCAGATATGCAGGGTCACATTCACGCCAACACAACAGTCAAGCTGGAACTTATCATTGCTTCCAACATTATTTGGAAGCTGTGAAAAAAGAGAATTACTCTCTGCATCAGCTCCAGCACTGGTGGATGTCAACTAAACACTGAGGCTCCATTGATACATGTTTTAAAGGCTGGAGCCAGTGTGTTTGGATTACAGTCACTGATAGAGCGTATTTTGTGCCAGTGTTCAATATCTTCAAAACATTCAGTTTCCCAAAAACATGGCGTCTTGGCAGGGTGGGAAAGCTTATAGATCATTCAGACACAGCTCAGGGTTTGACATTAACCATGGCCAGATGGCCTGTGACTACAAAAACGTACTCTGTGACCACCAAAATATCCCATGTACGTTCATGTTTTATCCCTGTGCTGAGACCCTTCGCCAACACATTACACTTCCACAAACACCCCGATTCCTTTGCGTGCTTTTAGGTAAACTTTCTATGAAAACAGCTGGCTAGCTACCAAGTCTTACTAAACCTACTCCAACTGCTAATGTGATATTTAAGAAAGAACTTGAAACACAAAAGCAGGACGAAACAGCAATGAAAACTTAGAAATGAATGAAAGTATGAGTTTAAAATTGCTAGGCATTGCGGCTGTAAATATTTTTTTATGACTGATAATAGTACTTGTAATATTTTTGATAAATTCCTCTTTTTTTCTCCTCTATTTTTCCCAGACCTTGCTCCAAAGTGGATGGAGTGGCCAAACTGATATTAGTGATGTAGATCACGTACATTTTGGTATTAATTTTAGCATGAAATTGCACTTGTTTTTGTTTGGTCAGACTGTATCTTTCAGCAAGTGTAAGAGGTTTTGTGGCTTTATCTCACTAATTTGTACGGTTTCCACTTGTTTACTTTAATTACTACAGTTTAAAATATCCACAGGTGTGGAGTCACGTGACTTGGACTTAAGTCAGACTTGAGTCACAAATATACAAACTTTAGACCCAACTTGACAAAAAACAAAACAAAAAAACATGCAACTTGACTTGGACTTTAACACTAATGACTTGTGAACATATGGAAGAGAAAATAAAAACTTTGCACTAACATTATGTCTCCATATATTATTGTCTTATTATTTTCTGATGCCCAGTTAGGTGAACCTTTCAATCGTGCCATTGTTATTTGTTTTCTTGGCTTAGCTCCTCTGGTATAGCCAACACCATTGTCTATCTGGGATGTTTCACTGTGAACATGTCACATGTGAAAAACATTGCCCAACCCTATGCTTTAGGTAACTCTGGTACCCCTCTAGCATTATGTTTGGACATAGCTTTGAAAATAATTCACATTGTATAAAGAACAAGAAAGTTTTCGTGTGGTTGAGGTGTGGTGAATTGATGGATCTAACCCACAGGACTTTCACCTAGCAGAGTTGGGTTTAGGTCTCAAGGGAAACAAATAGTTCATGTTGACTTCTGAAGTCATTTTGTCGCCTAAACTTAACCAAGTAGTTTATGTGTCTTTATTTTGAAAGTAAACCCTAATCAAGTAGTTTTTGTGCCTGTATTTTGAAAGTCTACCCTAACAAAGTTGTTTTTGTTTATTGTGAAAGTCTACCCAGATGTTGCATGTCTATTATTGCTAACTTGACAGGGGTCATAGATTGAAGTGTAGGGTCACTGACCAAGCTGTCATATGTTATGAGTTGGAAGTAAGAACGTGTCAACACATATCTTGGTTTAATTATTTAATATTTGTATATATTAGAGACAAATCTAATCCCTGAACTATATACACTTTGTCATATTGCATCTTTGCCTTTAAAAGATAAGAAATAAACAGTATGATATTGACCAAGAGTGGAGTGGCCAGCAAATTTTAGCAATTTGGATTAACCCAGCCATTGCCAGGTGCAGCTCAGTGCAACATATGAGAGGCTGAATACATTATTCGTAGGAGGAATACAGAATGAGAAGGTGGAGTCAGGAAGAGCTTCAGTAATGACCAATTACATGAACTCCTGTAAAACCATTTAAAAACAGCAACAAGTGAAACAGAAGCTGAGGTCTCTGAAAGAGAAAAAGTTAATCCCCATAAATAAATATTCATATACATAAATATACATTCCTTAAAATATGTTATCAGTGGTAGAATGAACAGGCAGTTTGGGTATACTGGTGCAGCAGCTGCTGGAATATCGATGCTGCTGGTTATAGTTGTGCAAACAATTCATGTGAGCTAATTAATAAAACATTTAAAGTCTGTAGTTCTCTCACTTCTGCATAACATCCATTTAAAGTCTAGTGAACATAAACAAGTGTATTTGTGAAATATCAGTCTTTATTTATCTAATAGAGAAAATGAAAATCAAACAGCCCTTAAATCTTTAAATAAACAAACGCAAAATATGGCTTTGAGATTTGCTAGTCAGACACACAAGGTTAATAATCATTAAATCCTGGTGTCTCATCAGATTTAAATCATTTATAAAGTTATCCTTGCTGAGCCAGGTTGTGTGTAAAGTAAGCAGGATTTATGAGAGGTGTGTGGGATCTTCTGCTGTGGAATCTGAGCAGAAGGAAAACTATCAATAATCCACTGAAAACCTGCAAGATGTTTCTGACTGCAAGTGCTCTGTCCATCTTTTTAATTTTTGTGAAGAAATGTTTTGTATACACATCAAGTGTTTTAATTTATTTATTTTACTTTTTATTATTTAATACCTCTTACTATTGTTTATACCGACAGTATCCTACAACCCAAGCTTTTGCCGTCAGTCCCGAGCAGCAGCTCTGAGCTTCTATTTCATCATGGGTCAGGTCTGATCAGGTCTTGGTGCTAGAAGAAAAGTCAGGGGATCAATTAAGTTCAATAAAGACCATGAATGTCTGCACCAGACTTCATGGTATCCAACAGCTGTTGAGTTTTTTTGCTCTTATGGTGAAAAGTCAGGGAATAACCACATACATTACGATATGTCCTCTGGAGATCATGAATGTCTGTACAAAATTTAAAGGTCCAGTATGTGTGCCATTGAATACACAGGGGCCATTTGTAGCAATCCATCTACTATTTATTGAGATATTTCAGTTTGGACCAACTTGGTGGACAGATTGAATGACAAACAGACATTGCCATCCCTTGAGCCATGGTACTGTATAAATATTACATTTGATACACTTAGACAGCTAAGTTCTGCATTCAGTCACAGTTTGATATGTCAGTCACTCAGCAGTTTTGGGTTCAAGTGTCTTTTGCCTAATGGAGCAATTCCTTAAGTTTCTCTGTTATCTCCTCATGCATCCACAAATGGAAATAGGCAGAACAATGACATTAGAAAGGCAAAAGCAGAAAAGAGCAGAAAACTCCATCTAAAGCACCTTATCTTCACAGCTGTCTGCTTCAACACCGTAGCTTTATGATCATTTACTCACCAAAACAGATTTAAGAACTCTTTAAATAAGTATCCTTATAATATCCTTCAGTAATGTGATTCCTGCAAATTCCAGTAAGTCTTCCTTTACTCTCTACAGTAAATTCCTGATCCTACAATGACATCAGTTTATACATTTCCTCCTCTAGTACCACTGGCTGGGGAGTATCCGCTGATCTCATGTGCCGTTTTATGAAATCTGACATCACCAAAGGACATACAGCGACAGAGTGAAGACCAACCACACTGGCATGACATTTTTCTTCTTTTTCACACACTTTCCTCTGGCTCTGATTGTCCCACAGGTTCATTTGGGAAAGCTAAAGTTTTCATTTCTTATATTTGATTTACTCTTTGTTTCTATGATTTTACAATTAGAAGTTATTTATAAATTCAAGTTTCCATGAAATGGCTAGCAGCGTCCTTACATGTTTACCATAAAAATATAAAAACAGGCAGCTTGGGAGAAACTGGTTCACAGCATGGATGCACCTAGAACAACAGGATACAGTGTTGGAGGTGAAGCCTCCATTCATTCTTATCCCTTAGCCCTTCTTCCAACTTTAATGGGATACCATAATTTAATTGTGCGGCTTTTTTAGATTTTCCAATTGTTACTGGACCAAATGAATCAAATTCTGATCTTGAAACAAGACAGTTTGTGGGGGTTATAATGCCCAAAAGCTATATTTAACAGCTGCTTCTTTCACAATGTAAGTTTATGGGGATAACTTTTCACATGACGTTTTCATTCCACAAATTGGCTGCTATGACAAAATGACCTCAAAGCCTGGGTGCACTTAAGGCTGGATGTTGTTCAGAAAAATTACAGTACTGGTGGCAATGCCTTTGATATCGGTTCCTTGATGATACTTTTTTGAATACCAATTTTATAAAATCCATTCAAACAAAATGAAATTTACATTACATAATATTATTTGAATCTTTAATATTATTTTTCAGATCCCACTCAAAGTAGTTTCATAACAAAAAATAGAAACCAATTTACCACAAGTGGTTTAAAGCTATAGTATACGATTTGAAAGTTTGATCATTATTAATAACCTCATTTAGATGGTGGTTATGGTCCTATAGTACAATCTACACAATGTGAAGAGCAAAAAAAAAAAACCGAAAAAAATCCATTCACTCTAGTGGCTGCAGGGCTGCAGAGAAGTTGACCAATGTAAGCCGACCGGCCGGGCGGCTTACATTGATCAACTTCTCTCTCCTGCTCTCATCCAATCCCCTCGCTCTAGTTGACACTCCCCCGAGAGCTGCTCTGACTCCCCGTGCTCCGCGT
>JAJHUR010113332.1:10000-17995 GCA_027495735.1 Lutjanus campechanus | reverse complement strand
CTATATACGCTGTCCTCTTTCTTGCGCACCCTCGGGCGTCTTTGCTGCCTTTGCCGCTTTTGGTGTGAACACACAGTAACAGAGAGAGGAAACAGTATTGCACTGGCCTCAAAAGATTAGATACAGATTCCTGATTTTTTTTGTTATTCTTTTATGTAGGTCCAATATGATGACATCTTGACTACTAATTTGTCATACTTTTCCTTTAGATTCTGGCAGAGTTCTGTCGTTTGTCAAGCAAAAACTTGAATACAGAATTCTTCAAAGAACTTGACAAATACACTCCTCACTTCTTCGAGATTTTCAAGACCAAGGGGGGAAATGTTGGCCAGAAACTTCAGAAGTATCTACAACAAGTCACACCAGAGGCAAGTTTCTCAGATACAAAGTTTTTTTTTAGTTGTTTTTATCATGTGGGAAACAAAAAATGCAACCCCATTGTGTATGCAGAGCTATTAATTGATTGTCCTTTACTACAGGAGTGATATGTGTTTGTGATTTTTCAGAGTACAGATGTTACTGCAAAACGAACAGCAGTCCTCCGTGGCCTTCCTGTCATCCTTGGAGATGAGAGCGGAGACTTCTTCAAGACGTGCTTTGTAAGTCGCCTTTATTACTGAGTTTTTATTCCACATCACAGGATGTCCACTCTGGTCCAGACAGCAGCATGTACAGCAAGACTGCTGAAGAGGATTGACGAGCTAGTGGGGTGGGCGAGGATGAAGATCAAACCCTCCAAATCACGCAGCTTGTCCCTCAGGAAAGGGGTCAGAAGCGACCATATCACCTTTGTCGCAGGTGGTGAGGAGATCCCACTGCTGGCAAGTCAACCCGTCCGGAGCCTGGGCCGTACATACACAGCAGACCTCTCCGACAGGCAGATGGGGGAAGTAGTGAGGAGGCAACTCGCAGATGGCCTGGCCAGAATCGATCAGAGCCAGCTCCCTGGCAAGTGTAAAGTATGGAGCTACCAGTTCATACTGTACCCAAGGGTGATGTGGCCTCTGAAGATGAACGAAGTCCCCTCCTCGGTGGCAGACAAGATGGATAGGCTGGCGAACTCATTCATCAGGAAGTGGCTGGGACTGCCGAGATGCCTGTCAGACGTAGGCCTCTTCGGCAGGAACACGCTGCAACTGCCACTGCGATCCATCGGCCTGGGATACAAACAGGAGAAGGCTCGGATGGTGCTGGAGCTGAGGGAATCCACTGACCAACTGGTGAGGGCAGCTGGCCCCCAGACACGAACGGGGAGGAAGTGGAAAGCTCAGGAAGAGGTCAACATGGCAATCAGCAGGCTGAAACACCGCGAGGTAGTCGGCAGAGTTCAGGAGGGTCGAGCAGGCCTTGGGAGGAGCGAGACCCCCCTCTTCTGGTCAAAGGCCTCCAAGGAAGAACGGAAGGCCATGGTGGTGGCAGAAGTGACAAGGTCGGAGCAGGAGCGCCTCAACATCAAAGCAGTGTCTCAGAGCCAGCAGGGAGGCTGGATGTCATGGGGAGGCGTCACAGACAGGCCCCTGTCATGGTCTGACCTGTGGAAGATCCCCCAAGCCAGGCTCAGCTTCCTGATTAGATCGACTTATGACACCCTACCTTGTCCCCGAAACCTCCACCAGTGGTTCGGTGCGGAGGAGACCTGTCCCCTGTGCAGTACCATCAACGCAAGCCTCCAGCATATCCTGTCAGGCTGCAAGACAGCACTGTCACAAGGCCGCTACAGGTGGCGACACGATCTGGTGCTGAGGAAGCTGGCAGAGGTGGCAGAATCATGCAGACAGGAGGCCAACAGCAGACCTTCCGCTCCAGCGAGACGTTCCATCCTGTTTGCAAGGGCTGGAGAAAATATCAACCCCCCTCGCCAGGGAGAAACTGCAAGACTCCTCACACCTGGCAGCGAGTGGACCATGAGGGTTGACCTGGGAAGACAGCTCCAATTCCCCAGAGAGATCGCTCAAACGTCACTCCGGCCAGACCTTGTCATGTGGTCAGAGCCACATAAGACCATCCTGTTGGTGGAGCTCACTGTCCCGTGGGAGGAAGGTATGGAGGCTGCCAACGAGCGGAAGCGTGCCAAATATGCAGACCTGGCAGACGAGTGCAGGGAGGCTGGCTGGAAAGCCATCACGTGGCCCGTGGAAGTGGGATGCAGGGGTTTTGTCGGGTCCTCAATGGTTCGCTTGCTCCGCGACATGGGATGCACGGCAGCAGGGAGTCGGAAAGCCATCAAAGAACTGGCAGAGGAGGCAGAGAAGGGCAGCTTCTGGCTGTGGCTAAGGCGGAAGCATATGAGTTGGGGGCAGAGTAACACCTAGGGCATCAGCAGGGGGTGGCTGGGAGTGATCCCTGCCATCGCTCCGCCACCAGGAGATGTACTGGGGTTAAAGGAGCGAAACATCCATGACTGGTGGTCCCCAGCTGATGACCCGGTCATGCCCAGAGAGGTGTTCAAACACGCACTTGCATAAAAGGCACCGGTGGAGGTGCATCAGGCAGCAATGCCCAGCAGGTAGACCATCAGCCTGTATCTTCATAAGTTGGTACCCTCTCAAAAAAGTTACAAATTTACCCTTAAGGACATAAGTGTCCCCTCAAAACAACTGCTCTGATCAGATTAATATTTTTTTCAGATTTTTTTTTCACAGATCTTTCAGCCTACCAATCTGTTCTATTCAAAAATACTAAATATTTATTGGCAATTTATTTTTTTGTTACTGTGGAATGCACTTTTTCAGTTTGTTTGAATCTAACTTGTTAAACTGCAATTTACGTATGATCCCAAAAAATTAATCGGTGACTAGTTGATTACTAAAATAATCGTTTGTGGCAGGCCTAATCCTCATGAATGAATTAAACAATCTGTTAATTATTTATGCATGCGCCATATTTACTTGAATATCTAATATCAGAATATAGCTTACTTTTAGTGGCTGTCTTGTGTTTTCTGCCATACAAAATTAAGGTGACGTGATATGTAATTGGGGCTGTATTGCTGCTATTGGTTTTAGGACAGCGATGACCCATGCTTGTCTCACATCGCCATTGGAATCCTGACCATCGTTCCTGAGGACGAACCCATGTCCCTTGACTCACTGCACCTTCAGTCTTCAGGTACCGCAATCATTTTGGAAGGAAGAGTTGTGATGGATGACCTTGATAATCTTCCACATGCCATGTGCTTGCTCTTTGGACTCACTTACGCCCTGAATTTGGAGTATCCTCAACAACTGAAGAACACCTTTGACTTCATCCAAAGGGTGCTTCTCTCACTTGGACATAAATCACTTAAACCAAAAATACAATCACTTAAAAATATTCTCATGCAGTGAATGTAATCACAGTGTGAATGCGATGTGACATCTTGGGTCACATTGAAACCTTTACCCTTATTGGAAAGGTGATATTTTTTTCTTGTTAAATCCTTTTCTGTGAGAGGGAGCCTCATCGCCCTTTCAGACCACTGAATGGTTTTATTTTCTTATGGAGAAACGTGAACACTACTTTCCTTTTTTTTTGCTTTTGTTTTCCCTTTTGTGACATGATTGTTCTTTAGCCGGTTATCTCTGACTTAATATCTGTTGAAAGTCAATGTCTAGTGCAGTTCTAAACTCATCCACTAAGAATTTAAAACAGAAAGCTCTGAGCAGTTTTTAGTGGGAGCTGTCTCAAACATCAGAATTACAGTTGCAGATTCAGTTAAAATATTGATTTTATTTTGCAGTCATGCAATAAGTGGCTTGGAAACAGAGTTGAGCTATATCTGCTGTTCATTATTGATGTTAAGATAAATGTTATGCCCTGTAATTGACTATTGAGTTTATAGTTCACACCATAGTCAACAGAGATATGTAAGCAGGGAGTCTCAGAGTTTTAATGACTGAGGGATGTTTTAGGGACTCAATATTAGATTGAAGGGTGCCCAAAAAAAAGTGATGTGTCACTTTTTTCTGAAAAAGTTAGTTTTTATATTACATACTTAACTTTCTCGTAATTTTACATGTTTTTATGACTTTTTGGCAACTTCCTGCAATTTTTGCCTCATGGTGTGATTTGGCCTTTTTCCCTTTGTATGTAATATAAAGAGCAACTTTTGCCAGTGGGGTTAAAAGCCAAAAAAGTTTGTTTTAACTGTTAATTAAAAACTGCATTTCATCTCACCTTTACTCAGTGGGTCAGAAAGGTTTAAGAACCCCTGTATGTAAGCTAAACTAAAGTACTTTTCAACATGGATTCTGTTTTCCACGTGTTCTGAACAAAAAAGTTAAATTATTAAACTTTGTCTTCCATTTAATATGTTGTCTGTCTTTGTTTCAATAGCTTATCAGTTGAAGTTCAGCTTACTTGAACATATCAAGGCAATCGGTTTCCTGATATTTTTCTAGTAATGTGAATGCTTAAACTTGTAAGGAAAACTTATTTTTACGAGTACAGCTTAAATAGCATAACTCACAAGTTTAAGTAGTCAAAATTGACATTTTACAGTCAACCTAACTTATAATTTTGAGTTATATGTAATCAAGTTTACTGCCATTATCTGAGTTGTCTGAATTTAAATTTTATAGTCAACCTAACTAATGATTTTGAGTTAACTTCACTTAAGTTGACTGCCATTATCTAAGTTGTCTAAACGGAGTTATTTTCAGTTTTAACAACTTAAAATTAGTTATCTACTTTACTTGGGAATTTTAAGGCAATCGGTTTCCTGAATTTTTTTAAGTAAAGTGAACTTATTAAAATTTACAGTGTGGGAAAGCGTGGTGTGATGGAGTTGACTGTCGGCCTTACAGGAACTGTGACAACCGACAATTTCTTCACCTCATATGACCTGGGACAACGGCTGCTAAAGAGGGGGGTGGCCCTCATTGGCACAATCCGGAAAAGCAAGCCGGAGCTCCCACCACAGCTCCTGGCAATGAGGGAAAGGGAGGTTCTGTCTACACTCTTTGGTTTCACCAAAGACATGATGGTCTGCTCCTACGTGCCGAAAGCGCGAAAGCTGGTGGTGCTCCTCAGTACCAGGCACCGGCAGCCAGTGGTGAGCGAGGCAAATCACAAGAAGCCTCAGGTCATCCTAGATTATAATCGGTGCAAGGGAGCAGTGGATAACCTAGACAAGGTATGCCTTACTCATTTTATGTGGACAAATGATAAGATTACACCATCTTTATTGTACCTTCTCAAGTAGATTAGTTTCTATTTGAATTTATGATTTAATTTTTTATCACGCAGGTTATCAACACCTACACATGCCATAGGCAGACCAGGAGGTGGCCAGTGACGGTCTTCTCCAGAATGCTGAACATCTCCTGCTGGAATGGCTTCCTTGTTTGGACAGCCCTGTACCCAAACTGGGAAGTCAAGAAGACACACCGCTGGAGGCTCTTCATTGACATCCTTGGGAAAGAGCTTGTCCATCCACATTTGACGAGGCGAACCCGGTTGCCCCAGGCTGACAGGCTACACCAGAGGCTGATGGAGGCAAAGGCCCGTGCCCAGCAGCAAGGAGAACCACCAGCCTCTGCCCGCCAGCCACCTGCTACCCCTCGTCGGACACGAGCTGCTGCCCAAAACCCACCTCCTGCCACTGCAACACCTAGGGGCCTGTGTGCAACCTGCCCCACTGGGAGGAAGGCAAAGCCTCAGACCTTTTGCAATAAATGCAAGAGGTTTGTCTGCAAAAAATGCACAAAGGCAATCTTTTGTTCCAGGTGCATCCCTTGAACCTCCCCGGCCCTTCTCTCCCCTCTACGTCCATTGATCTTTCTTTCCTTTTTATTTATTTAATTTAATTTATGTATTATGTTCAAAATAAACTATTCATTGATTAATTCATTCATTCAGTCATTCATTCATTTTACTTCTATTTCTAAAGTACACCTCTTTTGAAACAGAGTAGTAGTCAAATCATGTGTTTTTGCTGCAAAAACAACTGGTCAGGAAGGGGTTAAAATCTTGAAACCTATGTCAAAAGTGATTTCCATGTTTAGTCAAGACCCAGCCCTATATGGGTCACACATATTTTGGGAGTAACTGCTTAAAACAGATGTCTAAATGTCAATCTCTATAGGTGGACATTTTTGTCCAGGGGTCATGGATGAAATTGAAGGAGCATCTGAGAGTTAAACAAGCCTGCACCTATACCGTTTTTCATGTCATATTTAAATCTGCTGTATGAAATTTACTGTATATGTGTATCTCACAGTCTGAGGAAGAGCATTAGCTTCTTTTCCTTTTTCATTTCACAGTCCCACCCATATTCAGATATTAGCATTTCTTTTGCTGGGGGTGGAGCTGATTGATCTCTGCCTTCACTCAGAAACTGAAATGTGTCCAAGCCAAGTTTTACTTGCTTAACTTTCAAATAAAACGTGTCTGTTTTGGCCCAGAAAATGAGAAAGATTTCATTATTTGGGGAACCGTAGCAAGGTTTGTTGTAGGCAACTGGACTTCATAGAGTTCTTGAAGACGTTTCGCCTCTCATCCAAGAGGCTTCTTCAGTTCTGACTGACTGGCTTGGGAGTTCAGGTATTAAACCACTGTATGGTCTTTAACACCTAGAGGGAGCGTGTGTCTCAATTGCCCCCCTTCCATTGTGTGGACCTTGAGTTTCACCTGGGGGGGGGGGGTGAATGAGGGTCATTAAGGGCCCTGCCACCATGTGACTTGTTGGAGTCACATGATTTCAGGTGGGTATCAAACTTTGTTTGTTAGTTTGATACCCACCTGAAATCATGCCCCCTCTAGGTGTTAACGACCATACAGGGGTTTAATACCTGAACTCCCAAGCCAGTCAGTCAGAACTGAAGAAGCCTCTTGGATGAGAGGTGAAATGTCTTCAAGAACTCTATGAAGTCCAGTTGCCTTGTTGGAAAAATATGATTTATACTTTATATATGTACGTCATTGTGCAGGCGTGAGAAAAGGATCAGCATGACCGTCAGCATGACCGTACAAATGTGTGATAAAGGTTATCAAGGTCACCATGTTCATCTGTAAGATATACAGATCAGTTAACATAATTACAACGTCAACATGAACGTCAGTTCTCCTCCCGTTTCACACTATAAAAACCTTTTGTTTACACTGTATCTTTGAACATTTACATTGCAGACTCTGTACATGTAACTTGTTCCCTTGCTTGCAAGTTCTTATTAAATATCCTACTCTTTTGATTCTCAGACTTTGTTCCTGTGTTCTTTTTAGATTTTCCTAACAACTATTTACCTGGAAGTTCATGGGTCGGCGGGACAAGCAATACTCACCCAATGTGACTTGGAGCCATTCGTTACGAATGGTTTGTTGTACTCCAGCCATGCAGATGGAGGTCTGGGCATCGTTAGGCTGGCAGTGCACATTCCTGCGTTGCAGCTACGGCAAATCAAGTCACTGTCAGAGTCCGATGACGAAGTCACAAGGGTGGTTGCGAGGGCGACCATTCCCAAAGAGCATATCGCTAAGTTGTACAAGTGGGCTACGGGCGGCACGGCTGGCACGGAGGATGCTCCCTTCGGGGGTATGGAGGATATCGTCGCCGATGAGATATCCTCCAAAGCGTGGCGGCAAAGGGAATTTGAGAGATGGTGCAGACTCAGGTCCCAGGGCGTTGGCACGGAGGTCTTCAAGGGCTCTAAGATCAGTAATGGCTGGGTCCGGCGCCCCTCTGATAGCCTGCTCCATGAGTCGGAATTTATCAGGGCTTTGCAGTTGCGCAATAACACTGTTCCCACGACCTCATTGTTGCGGAGGTGTAGGTCGGGTGGTTCGGTTGGTTATGATTGTCGTCTCTGCGGGCTGGTCAGAGAGACTATGAGGCACGTGGTGGGAAAGTGTGTTGCGATGAAGAGGAATCGGATGAGGAATCACAATCGGATTTGTGATCTCCTACGGGCGGAAGGCGAGCGATTTGGTTGGAGAGTAGAGCGAGAGAGGAGGTTCCGGACAGCCGACGGACGAATCTTGGTCCCCGACCTCCTCATGGTGAATCCAGCCTTGATCCTT
>JAJHUR010113332.1:0-5000 GCA_027495735.1 Lutjanus campechanus | reverse complement strand
GTCATTACACGGGGTCTCCAGGCTCCCTCCTGAAATTTTTTCAGTGTTTTTCAACGGGAGAGAAGGTGACTGCATGCCCCCCTCTCCCCCGTCGCGGGTCTACCAGGGGTTTCATTTTTGACGGGAGGAAGGGGACCGACTGCCCCCCCTTATTCCCGTCGGCCGGTCATTACACGGGTTCTCCAGGCTCCCTCCTGAAATTTTTTCAAAGTGTTTTTCGACGGGAAAGAAGGTGACTGCATGCCCCCCTCTCCCCCGTCACGGGTATACCAGGGGTTTTATTTTTGACGGGAAGAAGGGGACCGACTGCCCCCCCTTCTTCCCGTCGGCCAGTCATTACAGGGATTCTCCAGGCTCTCTTCCGCCCGATTTCAGAAACCCGGTTTTTAGGTGCACGAAACCTCTAGAAGGCACCCCCGACGTGCTCCCAGATTGTGTCCGCCCCACGGGGGGAGGTTCTCAGGGCCTTTCCGAGACATTTGCCCGCCACCTTACCACCGACCGATTGGCAAACGTGACCCGCCATCGGAGGGCCCCCACCGGCCGGCCTCGCGCCGATGTTCGGGCGGACGGTTCCTCTGGCCCTGCGGGTTCGCCTCCACGGCCTCCGGGGCCACGGGCGGAGTGCTTCCTCTCCTCCGCTCTCCCGGGCCGGCCGACCGATAGGTAGCGAGACCGAGACGCCCCGTCTGTCCCAGTGGCCTTACCACGGAGCCCAGACCAGCCTCGCGCGGCGTCGGCCTGCGGAAAGCACCGTGTTTCTCGAACCCTTCCCTCCCAGGGAGACCCGACGACCCCCGTCGTCGACTCTCAGCACTTCGCCCCGCCGGGGTGTGGGTTTTTTTTACCTCCTCCTCGGAGCGAGGGAATCCCCGCACCACCCCAACCGGCGGTAGGCCATTCTCGACACCCCGAAGGAGGTAACGGGCCGGCGGGCGGGCCGGTGCCCCGTCGAGGGCTACCTGGTTGATCCTGCCAGTAGCATATGCTTATCTCAAAGATTAAGCCATGCAAGTCTAAGTACACACGGCCGGTACAGTGAAACTGCGAATGGCTCATTAAATCAGTTATGGTTCCTTTGATCGCTCTACCGTTACTTGGATAACTGTGGCAATTCTAGAGCTAATACATGCAAACGAGCGCTGACCTCCGGGGATGCGTGCATTTATCAGATCCAAAACCCATGCAGTGTTCCCCTTCGGGGGGCCCCGGCCGCTTTGGTGACTCTAGATAACCTCTAGCCGATCGCTGGCCCCCGTGGCGGCGACGTCTCATTCGAATGTCTGCCCTATCAACTTTCGATGGTACTTTCTGTGCCTACCATGGTGACCACGGGTAACGGGGAATCAGGGTTCGATTCCGGAGAGGGAGCCTGAGAAACGGCTACCACATCCAAGGAAGGCAGCAGGCGCCCAAATTACCCACTCCTGACTCGGGGAGGTAGTGACGAAAAATAACAATACAGGACTCTTTCGAGGCCCTGTAATTGAAGCGAGCGTGTGGCCATAAGGGAGTGGGGGTGCCTACCCATTGAAACATGCATCTGCACACTTTTTGGAGGATCTTGGCCGGGTGGTCCACGTAACTAGCATGACCGGAAGAATGGTTGGTCTCGGAAGTAATCAGGAGCAATGTGCTGCCCCTGCTTTTGGGGTGTCGAGGGCACTAGTTGCCCCCATCCCCTTAAGTGCAGATCCTGTATGGTTTGTCCTACCTCTGCGCCGCCGTCTCCTGTACGGCCGCCTCATTCCTTCGACGGATCAGCACGGGCGGGCCAGGCTGCCCGGGGCATTGCTGCCCCGGGTTGTCCACGCTACGCGTGCTATCAGGTCTGGCGACTGTGTCTGGGGCGGTGCTGGGTTGCGGCGGTGGTAGCGGCTTTGACTTACCATGCTTATGAGCCGTAGTCGAATAAGCTGAAGGTCTCCCACCCAGAGTCCGTCTGCGCGGTGCCGAGTGCTCCGCCCAGGCTTCTCGTAGGTGGGTTTCCTGAGGCTTATGGCCTCCACTGTCGCTTGGGTTGTCTGTCGGGCCCCGTCCCCATGTCCCGCCGCCCTCCACCTGCCCCCCGGGGCAGGTGTGGTGGCGGGCCGGTTTCGGGTCCTGCTGCTGCCCTTGCGCTGTGTGGGGGCCAAATTTGCCCAAAGGAACACCGGACAAGATAGCGTTGCTTGGATCCAGCGGCGCCAATGCAATGTGAGTCCTGCCCGAGTGCCTCAATGTCAAAGTGAAGAAATTGGTTGGTGCCGGTCAATGGCAGGTCTAGTCATGAATGGAATGGACGATCGGTGTTCCTGTCGGCCTACCTGCGCCGGGGCTCTATTTGGTGTTGCAGAGCTTGTAGGGTTAAGACCTCTGGTGGGTTAGGGTGCAAGACCCACCAACACAACCGACTGAAGCTTACGGTTGGCCGAGTGCGATTTCAAAATGTCGGTTTCAAGCCTGTGCGGTCCACGGACCCCGCAGTGATCCTTGGCTGAGCTCCGGCGTCTTAGGCTGAGGCGATCCCCCCTAAGCCTTAGTGCTGGTTCGGTTCGAGCGTGTCGAGTAAGAAGCGTTTTGCTGAGGGGAAGAGGTTTGGGTCCCAACCCCAACAGTCCCAAGGGGGGAACCCCCCAGCACAGGACTGGGCGTGTGACAGCCAAAAGGGCGCTCTTCCCTAAGGGGTCGAACCGCCCGGGAATGATCTTCCTTTCGTGGAACAGGAATTGGAGAGCAGAGATGGGTCTGCGAGGGCAGCTCCCACAATTTGTCATGGTCGGGATAAGAGTACCCTGGTCTCCGGGCGCCTGCAGGCTGTGTAGCCTCCATTTGGCTTCGGCCAGGGAGGCCGCCCAGCACTCTCAGAAGGTGCACAAAGCATGGAGGATTTGTTTTGTGTGTGCCAGGTGCGCGGGCACCTACACCACATTACATAAGGTATCCTGTCATGCTCCGAAGTGTGGCGCCACCCGGCGCGGGCCGAGGGCAGACGCCAAGCTGGCTTGCAGCCATTATCCCAGGTTGTTCTCCTCACAGAGTGGCCTCACTAACCATAAGCGTGCCTTTCACCCGGTGAATTACCTCAGCGATTCCAGGGCTAAGTCTGGGGGGCAATGGGACCCAACCGAGGTCTCATACCTCACCGACCTAATGTCCAGGAGAGGAGGCTCTCCTGGACTCTGTAGCGAAGCCGAAGCCCACCTGAAGAGGTTTTCCCGGGCCCAAATCAGAGGTAAGTGTCGGTCGCTGAGGAGGACGTTGAATATGGTGAGTGCAAAGCCCAGCAGTCGGCCGGTTTTGACAATACCTGAGAGCGAACTGCAGGCACTTGAGTCCCCGATGCCCATGGGGCCCGGGGTGGCCGAACTGAAGGGAATCTTGTCTAATTGTCTCAAGGGAGAGGTGCGAGTAGGCGGTATCTCGCCCTCTACATGTTGTCCGAGAACGATCAATGAGTACGTTAAGGCAGTGGTGCGGAAACTCCGTAGGCAGCAGGAGCTGCGGAATCCGAAATGCCGTTGGGCGGTCAGCACTGCAAAGGGTAGATGTCTTGGGGAATCCAAAAGGTCCAGGTACGGAGCCCTCCAGAGATTGTACCGGACCGATGCCGCGCGGGCGGCGAGATGGGTTCTGGACGCAGTGCAGAATGCCGTCTGTCAGATTGATCCGAGGTCAGTGAGAAGGATGTACCAAGACATCTGGGAGTGCGAAGGCGGATTTAAGGGCCTAGGACAGTTCGCCTCCCTCCCTTTAGCAGATATGACACCACTACGTTGCCCAGTAGCCCCGGCCGAAGTTCTTACGGTGTTGAGGAAGATGAATCGGGGTACTGCCCCCGGTCCGGATGGCATCAAAAGGGTGGATCTCCTCCGGTGGGATCCCAAGGGAGTTGAGCTTGCTGACCTGTTCAACGCGGTGTTGATCAGTGGTAAGCTTCCGGGTTGCCTGAAAGGCAGCAGGACAACCCTTATCCCTAAGTCGAACGATGCATCCAAACTAAATGACCTCAACAACTGGCGTCCGATTACGATTGGCTCGGTGATACTCCGGACTCTTTCGGGAGTCTTGGCCAGGAGGCTGGCCGAAGCGTGCCGGGTACATGGCCGGCAAAGGGGGTTCATCAAGGCCCCCGGTTGCTCCGAGAACTTGAGTATCCTGGGAGGATTACTCAAACTGGCTAAACGCGACAGAAAGCCACTACATGTGGTCTTTGTTGACATTGCTAAGGCCTTCGACACAGTGTCTCACGCACACATCCTCGAGGTGCTTCAGAGGAGAGGGGTTGATGAGCTAGTGCGGGAGCTCATCAAAGACTCATACAAGGGTTGTTACACGGTGGTCCACACAGGTAACGGGAAGACCAAGAGGGTTTGGTTCCGGCGGGGAGTCAAACAAGGGGACCCCATGTCCCCCCTGCTCTTTAGCCTGGCAATCGATCCGTTGCTCTACCTGCTAGAAGAGCGTGGAGCCGGCTCCACAATAGCAGGTATCAACGTGACGACCCTGGCATTTGCAGATGACCTGGTTTTGCTCAGTGATTCCTGGGATGGTATGTCCAGGAACCTGGCAATCCTGGAACGATTCTGTGGAATGACAGGAATGGCAGTTAACCCGGCAAAATGCCATGGCTTCTCGTTGGGGATCAACGGCCCCAGATTCGAGATCAATGGAGAAGGAGCAAGGAAATTGAATGGTTTCCCGATTCACCTGATCGGTGCGGATGAAACCCCCTGCTGGGGATCTTGAAACCTCCTCTGCGAGACTTGGTCGGGGATATGGCAAAGAAGATCAATGGAGCTCCATTGAAGCCTTCTCAGAGACTGGAAATGTTGCGCACGTATGCTCTTCCGAGGACTATTGTTGGAAAAATATGATTTATACTTTATATATGTACGTCATTGTGCAGGCGTGAGAAGAGGATCAGCATGACCGTCAGCATGACCGTACAAATGTGTGATAAAGGTTATCAGGGTCACCATGTTCATCTGTAAGATATACAGATCAGTTAACATAATTAC
>JAJHUR010113331.1:0-29999 GCA_027495735.1 Lutjanus campechanus | reverse complement strand
CCAGTCATTTAGGGTGACAGTCATTGGCAGTGTGTAACACTGCATTTTCTTTTTTTCAGTGAAAATGTGCAAAAACACTAATAATAAATTATAAATAGGATGTTTTGAAGCAAATAGTTTTGACTCAATTTGACCTCTGAATGATCAATATCTTCTGATGAACATATACAGCCATTTTTTTTATACGTTTAATTTTGATATTAACTGGGTAGAATATCGCAATATATCGTGATATCGCGATATCGTGATAACATCGTATCGTGACCCAAGTATCGTGATACGTATCGTATTGCAACATCCTTGCCAATACTCACCCCTACTTACAACCCAAACCTGTCTCCCATTGTAAATGTGCGGTGTGTTATGACGTGCAAAATACAACAACAGAGACATATTGAGCACCTGAAGTCGTATATCAAGCAAGAATGGGAAAGAATTTAACTTTCAGAACTTCATCAATTAGTGTCTTCAGTTCTTAAACACTTTCTGAGTGTTGTTAGAAAATGAAAAGGTGATGTAACACAGTGGTAAATGCTCCCGTCCCAACTTTTCTGGAACACGCTGCAGACATCAAATTCAGAATGAGTGTATATTTACTAAAAACAATAAAGTTAATCAGTCTGAACATTAAGTATCTCATCTTTACACTGAATTCCGCTGAATATAGGTCAAAGAGAACTTTTTTGGAACTGGGGTTGTACAGTTGTTTGACAGAATCTTCACCACATAATATGCCTCATCAAACATGCTTTCACCAGCCATTAGGACAACAGTGCAGAGCTACGAAGGCCTCTCCCTTGAAATGGCATCCTTTGTTTATGATCCCTGCAACCCTTGTCTTTTTGCTCCCTCCTTTCATCTCCTCTTCCCCCTTTTTCTTTGTCCCGCTCTCTACCCTCATTCCCATCTTCTCCCTTTTCCCCCCTCAATTATCCATGCCCCCCCCCCACCACACACACTCCTCCTTAATGCTCCCTAACACCCAATCTTCCTCTCCTTTTCTTCTTTATCCTCTCTCCATTTCTTGTTTTGTATGCAAGCCCCAAGGGAGAGAAATGGGTGAAAAGCACTCTCTCTGCACCACTGTCACAAAAGACTGGTGAGTCATCGC
Source organism: Lutjanus campechanus (assembly GCA_027495735.1). Taxonomy (NCBI): domain Eukaryota; kingdom Metazoa; phylum Chordata; class Actinopteri; order Lutjaniformes; family Lutjanidae; genus Lutjanus; species Lutjanus campechanus. The sequence continues at coordinate 28,888 of JAJHUR010113331.1, read as the reverse complement.
CACTTATGTTCCTGTCTCCCTCCTCCCACAAAAAACACACATATACAGGAAAAACACTCAAATTACTCCCTACCTGCCGTGCACTTACAGGAAGACACACACATCTGTAAGTGCACTGCCACACACACACCATTTAGAAACACACACAATCGCACACACACACATTCCACAGCTCTTCAAAATGACCCTGAAATTAAAACCCAAGTCACATAATTCAGATGATAATTGTGGTTGAAAATGGCAGTCATTCATGTGTGCTGCCTATCATGTCTCACAGGATTATGTGGAGTTTTTTTTTTTTTTTTATAGTAGGAACTCGTGTCAATGAAGAAGTTAACGCACAGGAGTGGAGAGCTCAATAGAGAACCGCTCATGCAAGAGATGCACCTGGACTAAGGGAGACTAAATACACGACTGATGGACAGATGGACAAAATGGACAAAAGACAAAGAAAGACAGAAATTCCCTGAGGTACAGTGATTTGGTATTGTTTGCCCACAGACAGTTTTTGAGCCATAAAGCAAATGCTCTTCCTCCATCTGCTGGAGGAATGAGTCACTTACAATGCAGTTACGCTGCTGCTGTGTGCACAAGATGGCAGACCTGAATGAACACAATGTACAGAATGACACATGCTGAGCTGCAGGTAACACACTATTACTTAAGACATTTTTTATTTGGTAGTTATCTATCTGAAATGAAAACCGCAAACCTATTCACTTCATTGGTCAATATATCATCAGGATATCAGTGTTATTATCTGTGGAATATGAAAATAAAAAAGGGGGGAAATTCCAGTTTCATGTATTTTGAACAGGGTGACTTGTGCTGTAATAAACTATGGTGCAGGCCTTTAAAATGGTATTAACTTATTAACCTTAAACCATGTCAGAAAATCATAGTTTGCACTCAATATAGAAAATAGTCAATCTGCAATGGTTGAATACAGTGTATTTAATTATCTATACAAACAAGACAGAGAAGAAGAACAATACTTAACAGATTACCATCACTTGTTTCAATTTGTATTTTATCACAAAAACATTGCTTGAAATAATAAATTGTCAGGCTCTATAATCACATCTTTACTTTTTCTCCTCTGCCCCCCTTATTCTCCTTCCTCTCCACTCAACCTGTCTTGAAAAGACATTTGTGAGGTTGCTGTGGATTCATTTGACACTTGCTAGCTTCTGGTTGAGTTTTATGCAGCAGTTTTATCTAAACCTCGTGCAAGCAATTAGTTAGAAGAAGAAGAAGAGTGCTATGAAGCTCTTATATCAAGCAGCCCCCTCTGTTGGCAAAGACAAGCACAACATGGTCGAGATGTCAGTTGGTAGGCTCTGCTGCTAAAATGTTATTTCACTTTGCAGTCTGATACATGGATACATTTCTGGGGACAGCATCATTTTGGACAGATATAAGAGAAAATGCATTTTCAAGCCCAAAACTTTGCTTGAAAATGACATAAATGATTGAGTATTAAAATATGATAATCGTTCTGTTTTAGCTCTAAACGAGCTGCTGACTGTAAAACATACCTCAATTCCAAAAAAAGTCGGGGTGTTGTGTAAAATAGAAATAAAAACAGAATGCAATTATTTGCAAATATGTTTTGACCTTCATTCAATTCAATGCAGTACAAATACAAGATATTTAATGTTCAAACTTTTATAAAGATTAATTCACTCTTAATTTGATGTCTGTAACACTTTCTAAAAACTTAGGGGCATGTTTACCACTGTGTTGCATCACATTTTCTTTAAACAACACTCACTAAACGTTTGGGAACTGAAGACATTAATTGTTGAAGTTTTGAAAGTGAAATTCTTCCCCATTCTTTCATGATATGTGACTTCAGGTGCTCAACAGTCTGGGGTCTCTGTTGTTGTATTTTGTGCTTCTCAATGCACGACACATTTTCAGTGGGTCTGGACTGCAGGCAAGTCAGTCTAGTGCTCAAACTCTTTTACTACAAAGCCAGACTGTTGTAACATGAGCAGAATGTGACTTGGCATTGTCATGTTGAGATAAGCTGGGGCATATCTGAAAATGATGCCATCTGGATGGTAACATATGCTGCTCCAAACACTTTCCCAGCCTTTTGTTGCCACTGTCCCAAATTTTTGGAACATGTTGCAGGCATCAAATTCAGAACGAGTGTTTATTGTCTGTCTAAGAACTGTATTCAACTGAAGACAAGTTCAAAAAGGATTTGCAAATCTTTGCATTCTGTTTTTTTTTTCTTTCTACATTTTACACAGCGTATCAGCTTTTTTTGGAACACATAACATACAAAACGGAAAAATATGGAAAGAAAAAAATCAGACGGCCATTAAACATTTATTCTGATTTTGAAGTGTCATTTTAAGAACATTTTACTGTAATGTTGTGAATAAGTTTCTGCCTCAACAATGTTTCTAATAAATTTCATATTCTACAGATGCTATTCTACTTTCTAGTGTCCGAACGTGCAGGCTTTGTTATTCAGTGTTGGTCTTTAACACGCTTGTTTATGTCAAAGCAAACTCCTCCACCACAGAGACATCAGAGCCCTCACCTGATTACTCTTTACAGAAACCTGCTTGTGAGCTATTCAGACACATCAAATATTGAAAGCCTGGAGTTTCCGTTTCACACACAGAGAGGGAGGGGAGGAGATGGCAGAGAGGCAGACAGAGCAGAGGACACTCACACAGGGGCAGAGGTGGAGGAGGAGAGGAAAAAGTCAAAGAACGGTGGGATTAAGAGGAAATAAACACATCAGGCACCCTGGGAGGGAGACACATGAGCAGGGATGGAGGGAGAGAGGGAGGAACAGGGAGAAATGAGCACCCAAAGGTAAGGCAAGGAGGAGAGTCTGAATGTTTGTGCCTGATCAGGTGCTCGTCTTGAGTGTAACAGTAGAGGCTGTGGCGGTGTAATCGGCTGCAGATTGATTGGCTGATAACCCTCTAGTCAGGCAGTTAGGAGGGCATGTTTTTTCATTCTGCTTCTTCTCTCTCAAACCTCAGTGGGACGACTTTTACCCCGGCTGACACTCAGAGCTGCAAAGACGAGAGCAGTGGGTCCTTATACCTGCAGGAGCCAGAGGGGGACGAGCAGGCTGACAGTGGGGCCTGTGATGGGAAGCTAGAGCCCAGTGAGGTCAGATCTGACAGGAAAAATCAAAGAGATAGTTAGAGATAGTAGAGAAGCAGAAAGGAGTACCAGCACTGAAACTAAGCAATGAACTGCCGTGGATTAGATCAGCAGCACACCTAAGAAAAATCAAAATAATTTTAACTGTATTCTGTTTACTATTTAGAACATTTTCACTGTTTTACTTTGCCTTCATACAGCCTTTTCTTTATTTGACATGAGTCAAATATCTCTGTCACCCAACCAAACTCCTTAGGCAAAATGAGTGATTTTACCTTGGAGAACATGGGAATTCACATCGCTGCCTTGATCAGTTAGTTTGTTTTATTGTGTGACTTTGTGTGCTTTAAAAGATTAGTTTGAATTCACCAAAGTCCCACAATAATACAAACTTAAAGATCAAGGCAGCGATAGTGCGCTCGAAAAGGAAACGGGAGTCTATCATATTGTTGTCACCACCGCAGCACTTTTCTGGTTGGTCAAACTGACAGCGTTACAACTAACCCAGTGTTACAACACTCCCCTGTTTCCCCTGCTGTGCATTTGCATCCACCAGAGTTAATTTACGCTCATTGTAGGAAATCAACACCACTTTTTGCCGAAGATGTTGGTGTGTCTCTTGGTTGGTTGTGTGTGATTGATGAAGGCTGGGGAGGATCTATGCATCAGTGACGCAGAGACCTCACCACAGGAGACCCTGACAGCCACAGACACACAGGACGATGCTGACTGCCTCCCATTGTCCCTCCTGCCAACAGAGGAAGAGCTGACCCCCCCTTCAGTGTCATCTCATCCGTCCAACACTCAGAGTCAGTCTCACATACACACACACAAATGAAAGATATATGGGACCTGTGGGGCCTCGATTTGTGTGTCCTCATTACCGTTGGTGTTGTACTTTTGTGTTTGTGTCTTCACAGATCGCCCGTCTGAACCCTGCTGGTATTGTCTGAGGTCTCTGGACTCAGAGCATCGTCCTGAAACTCCTAAACAGGTGTTGACATTTCTGACTAAACACATTTTTTCACTGAGACAGTGCTGGTCAGAGACACCGAAAAGTGGCAAAGCTCTTTCTCTGAACTTGTGTAATGTCTGTTAAGTAGTGAGATAGAGGAAATCCTGTTACATTCCTTTATATGTATTTAGCAGATGATTTTTATTAAAAGCAGGTTACACTTAAACCTTCAAGCAGCAATGATCAGGCCTTCGTAGCCCTGGCTGCAGCCTTGGATGCCAACTGGTTGACAAGAATCTGAATTCTCACGTTTTGGACACTGCAGGAAGGAGTGCAATGTCATTTCCTGTCTCCACTGGGTGGCGCTACAAAAAACCCATCATATGTTCCAGTATATCAAGTGTAGACCACACTGTGAACATTTCATGTAAATCAATCAAACATTGTCACATGAGGCTTACTTCTTTTTAATTTTACTCCTGACATTTTAACACAAATATACAGTATATACTTTCTACTATTTACACTTTCAAAATAGGCTTGTTACTTTAATTTTAATGCAAAATGAAAACAATATAAAAAATGTAACAAGATGAAAACAGGACGGAAATAATGTAAAAAGATGTAACAACACAAAACAGCGTGAAAGATGTAACAAGACGACAACAACATGAAAACGAGACGAAAACAAGACGAGAACGATATAAAAAGATGTAGCAAGATGAAAACAATGTAAAATGAAAACAAAAAAAATGTAACAAAGCTAATCTGACAAAAAAAACAAGACATAAGACAAAAAAACAAAAACAAAATGAAACAGCAGCCAGTATGACTACTCCCCCCTTACCGAGTGTTCCTGTGTTATACTGAAGTCTTACAAAGACTCAATATGTGATACACAAGATTTGAGTTTGTACTTTACATTGGATTGTGGACCATTTGTAACAGCGCCACCCAAGGAAGAGTTTTACCTGAAACAACAATTCATTGGCGATACAAGAGAAAACAGCACCATAATTTTTTTTCTTCATATTTCATAAATGTACTGCAATTTGAGTAATGAATAGTGGACAAAGCAAGTTTATAAAAGACATTTTAGGGGGTTTCATGAGTCAATCGAGGGGTCTCACACCCCCTAAGACCCCTGTATTTCACTCAACAGTTGTTACTTTTCAAAGTTTCATAGGATGTCTGTCAACTGGAGTTCATACTTTCATGAAAATGCTTTAAAAGAACAACAAGAACTAAAAGACAGAGTGAAGACCCATTGATGAAAGTTCAGTCCAAAACACTTTATTCACTAGTTCCTAGATTTGCAGACCTGCAAAGGTGTAGAAAGACATTTGAATAAGAGCCGTTATAATTGTAAGAGCTTTGCCACTTTTACAGATAATTGTGGTCATTATGATAATCTTTTCTCTTACACTCTGTATCAAAGGTAATTTTCCCATTAAAACAGGATGTTATTTTTATGGCAATACTTTGGTCAAGTAACTTGTTAAACTATTCATTAACCTGTTTGATAATCGAGAAAAAAAAACCCAAAGAAAACTTTGAAAAATTCATATTGTTCTTTATATATTCCAAGTAATTGATTTCAGTAATACGGTTCTATTTTAGTGCAGATTTTCCCTTTATGGTAACACACCTCTCCCCTGTTGCTGTGCTGCAGGAAGACTCCGATCCTTTGTCACCGTTGCCCTCTAGTGGGCAGAAAGTGAGCTACCAGACGGACCCTCGGCCTCACTTCGGCGTAGCTTGGTCCTCCCACTCAACATGTCGCCCCCTGTGGGGCAGTGAGGGGCCCTGCTGGGGGCAGAGAAACCAGGAGGTGCCTGATCAGACACACACCTGCCCTCACTGCCATCTGGGGCTGCCCCCCGACACTCTGCGCTGGCATGAGGTTGGCACACACACTTGTAAACACACACAGACATAAATAGAGACAGTTTCCATCAAACATACCACAGCTTATGCCACTGTGTTTACTAGAGAGCCTCTGACTGTTGTCTCTCTCCCTGCACAGGCTAAATGTCTACTGTTTGAAGGGCTGAGGAACTCAAAGAAATAAATCATCAGAGAAAAACATTACTTTATATTTAAAATAAAATAAAATAATGCTGTCTACCCTGTGTATTAATGTTCTCAGGAAATACACTGCACCTAAAAAATTATGTGCAATATCTGTTCCTGCAACTTAGCCATGTTCATTTATTTCATTTTGAGTTCATGTTTAATTTCTGATATTTTTAATGATACAAATAAACTGCATGTGTACAAAATCAGTATGTCTCTTTTAAATATGAAATGTAATACTCTTTCTTTCTATTGAAGGTCTCTCTTTGAAGACAATGAAGAGAGTAGACTGTAAACACATTTTTACAGAGTGATGAGGAACCTGCTTTTAGATTATTGACATTTTATATCTAAATAAAGTAAGAAAGAAGTGTCTCTTTTCTTTTTATACTGTTATTTTCTACTCTATACAAATGATACTTTTTATGTTTAGATTGTTTTGTACTATTTACTGAAAATCTCCCTTTATGAAGGCCTCTTGTAACTAATGCCCTTATTAATAGTTAACAAGTCATTTATGAATGTTTTATAGATGACTTATGAGTCATTATACACATGCCAGGTGTTCTGTTCCCAGATATGGAAAAATACACATACTCTTTACTCAAGCAGATACTTGTGTAAAAAAGACTTGTAAAAGTAGTAGTGCTGATTTAACCTTGTTATCCAAGTGAAAAAAAATACAGGCTCTGAAATTTACTCTTTACTCTGAAAAGTATGAAAGTAAAAATTAGCCCTTTGGTACATTTATCATTGCTGTTTGAACCTCACCTTTTCTCTTTTTCTCTGATCATGGGAAATATATATGAAAATATTGCATATCATGCTTTTAGCATTTTAGCTAGTTAGCAAACAAAATAGTGTTTTGTTAACTTTTTAGCTAGTTAGTAAACGGTGTAAGGTTTTGTTGAGGAGCTGAAAGTTAATGGATTCATGTGCTCTTTCCGTATTTTTGATTAATTTTAATATTAATTTGGATAAGCAAACATCTCCACACTGGTTTAACTCTATTTAATTTAGGTTTACATCAATAAACTTGGATTTGCTAAAGTGAGATTAGTTTTGAATTGTGCAACAGAGCTCTGCATAATTTTAAATTACAAATTTTTAACCTTATTTTGCTGAACTCTGATTACAACTAATCTTAGATTAATCTATGTCGGTGCGATCTGTATATGAGGTAAATATTATCAACTCAATTTAATTAAAGTATTTAGAATTTAAATGAATGTGGAACTGAACTGAGAACAAAGTCTCTGTGGTGTCACAATGGAACACAATAGAACATTCCATTTGTTCATGAGTCATTTTTTGACATATGTAACTAAATCTTAAATTGGATTAGCCCCTCACACATACAGCTGCGTTTACTGACAGCCTTAGTGATAGTGCAATCTTCAGAAATCCCTCTTGAAAACAGGGATTATTCAACCAAAATGGATAAAGACTTTGTCCCATTGGCCCAAGAAGATGGCACTCAGGAGGAAGGTCATGGTGGAGACGATGAGGAGGGTGAAGACTCAGATCTCAGTCATGAAAGTCAAGGGTGTAGCTCGGATATGGGGAGCAGTTGGGGGTCACTTCCTCATGTGTGCTTGAGACGCGTGTTTAAGTTTCTTCCCGACTGTGACCGCTGGAGTGCAGACCTGGTTTGCCATCACTGGCACCACGCCATGCACTCTCCATCTCTCTGGCGCTTCCGCTTCTTCCACTTCAGTGGTCGTCTGTCCAGATACAGGAAGTCTGAATATTGCTCTGCTGTGGCCTACGCCCGCTCTCTGGGCGCCTACCTGCAGACGCTGGAGGTGTGTGTGTGTCCTCCACGCAGGTCCCTGATAGCCCGGCGACTGGAGGTAACCATCAGCGGGCTGCTGTCTGAGCTTACCAGGTGAGGCCCAACACACAACTGACCACCACAATAAATGTCCCCCAAGACTTTAATTGAAAACTTCAAACTGAACATTAGTTTGTCTCCACAGAGTAAACTCCCCTCTGCAGTCCCTTTCCCTCCTACGGCTGGAGTTAGACCGCAGCTCCTGGACTGGACGGCTCAGGAACTCTATAGTAAACGGCCTGATTCACTTCCTCCGCAGAGGATCCTCAAAGCTCACCTCTGTTTGTCTGAACGGGATGGGAAACAGCTTGAATCACGTGAGTACTAGAGGTGCACGGAGATGTCATTATCTGTATCTGTATCTGTGTCTGTCTGTCTGTTCAACCACCAAATTATCTGTCTCTGAATTTGGATAGAAGATCAGAAGCGGGTGGGCCAGTGTTTTACTTTGTGTTCTGTTTTACATTGCAAATAGAAATTCTACAAGATACACAAGTATAACACTCATTCCTAAGAAATGGGATAAAACCGTATTTTGATCTTCACTCTTCAATTATGCTGAAGAAATATATTCTAAAACATCAAACTCTTGGCTATTAATCCTTGTAATGGGTGTAACGGCCAACTTCTTAGTGATTACATTTTTTATCAAATGCGGAGCTGATGTCTTATAGATGTCTTAGTGAGCAGCGAGAAACTGTTATTCTTGATACTTTTGATTTAGAAGTGTTACGTGTTATGGTTGAGACACATCTGATAACATTATTATTTAAAGAATTTATTTATTTTAAAAAAAAAAAAATCAAGCTTACCAGTGCTTGAACAATATTTCCACCTTTTCTAGACCAGGAAGTGAGACAGAGGTCCTTAGGGTTGATGGAGTTGTTGTAAATCTGGGACACAACAAGGCTTTTAGCTTTGAAGTTGTGAGTTCTTGTCTGGGACAAGGGTGTTTTCTGCTACAGAGTAAGTTTAAAAATGTAAAAAGTTAAAGCAAACCAAGCCATTTAGTAAATTAAAAACAAAATTAATAATTAATTTAATTCTCCAGAAGGGTGACACAGAAGTATCCTTCAGTTAAAAGGAATAATCTTGGTGCATAAAATCAGTGGTTCATTTAGGTAGATGTGACCTTTTTTGAGGTCTGCTGGTAATCATGGAGCTGACTTTTTCCAAATAATAATGAGCAGCTTTGGATAGGAGAAATATCTGTCTCCATCCCATTATTTGTGCTTCCCTGAATGACAAATTCAGATTCAGGTCCATCCTTACTGTAAATCCTATTTAGACACAGATCAATGTAGTTATTTAATTAATTTATTTATTGAAATGAATCTTATAACTGAACTGAATAAAAGGGTTTGTGTCAGAAAAGCAATTCTCAATTTTCATCTCTATTTAATAATGCTAAATTTGAGGGGTGTCCTCTTACAATGAGAATAGAAAGGTGATATACTGTAATTGTGAAATGTTCATGTTAATTTTAACATCCACCATCCAACTTGTATGCAGTTTAAAAAAAAAAAATCTGATCTGTTTTTGATTCCTGAACCTCTAGGGTCTGGAGCTGCTCTCTGCCCTGACACACCCTCCACGAGGTGTCAACTCCCAGTGCATTATCTCATCTTTGGACTTGAGGGGCTTCTTTTCTGGTGGTCTGCATGTCCACCATAACTCCAGTTTGCACAACACCCTGCACCATCTGCAAGGCCTCACCAACCTGAGCCTGAGTTACTCCTGTCTGTCGGATGAGCTGCTAACCGCCCTCCAGCACAGACGGAGAGGACGGAGGCGGTACTCCAGCAGAGATAGGAACACCTTGCAAACATTTTCACTGCACTGCAGTTTGAGAGAACCCCATCGACAGGTAAGCGAGAAATAAACAGATTACTGGACTATCCCCAGTGAAAACTGCTTAACTGCTTACGTAGATGGCTGAAGTGTGATGGCACTGAAGGCCATCATTGTAAAATCAGAGAAGTCAGCTTTGGGGAGCTGAGTGTGAGGACACACACATAAACCTGCACAGTGTAATCATTCTGCAAACGTATCCACTAAATGAAATGCTCCTGTGGCAAGATAATAATGTGGGTGATGTGAAATTACACTGTAAAAATAAATCATTTGTTTTAACTTTAAAAAGTTAGTGTCCAGGCATTCTTAGAATTGTAAGTTAATTGAATTTGAAAAGACAAGTTGAGATAACTTGGTGATGATTAAAAACAAATGAACCTTTCTGGTTAAAAAGACTTCAGGTTAGAAGAACATGTGTTTGTGAGTTCAGAAGTTTTCTGGAAAAAAATACTAGAAATTTTAAGTTGAACAGATAAATGCATATTTGTGTTAATGGGAAAACATCAGTTGAATTCACTAAATTCTTGCTTGATTTTTTACAGTGTAGGGGAAAAGCACATGCTGAAATAGCAAAAAGTGAATAAAAAATAAAAAATGAAACCCCCTCAGGTTTCCTTTGTTAATTTCTGTCTCTGCTTCATCTTCTCTGTCAAGATTGTGAGCGGCTTCTCTTGGGCAACTTTGGCATCAAACTGCCCAGACCTGAAAGTCAAGCTTACGTTGGACCAAGTCATCAGCCCCAACTCGCTTGCAAGGATACTGCTGCCTGAGATTCCCCTGACAGAATACACCATGACAGCCTTCTATGCCCCCGATGAAAACTGGAGTGCCAAGCCTCTCCTCTGTGACCTGCTGCCTCACTACAGACGCAGTCTTCAGGTCAGGGTACCGAGCAGGTTGCACTACAGAGTCAAACTGAATGTTCACCCAGAAACACATTATGTGAAATATTCCACCCAATTTGGTGCGATTTGCTGAGGTTTGGAGATGAAACGTTACAGAAGTTCTCTGTAAAACTATTCACAAAGAGATCTTTGGGTAGTCATGTCATTACATCTGGGAGGAGATACTGATCTTTTATTTTTAGACATGGCTCCAGGGATGACATGTCATTCTGTCTTGATGATTGAGAGCAATTATGTTTGTGAGTCTACATTGTTTTTTAAGGCAAATCCTGCATAGTATACCTTTAGACGGCATGGCTTTTCAATATTACCCGACTTTTCCTCTAGTGCCACCATGAAGTTGAAATTTGTGCCAGGAAGACGAATTTTAAACACACAATATGCAATTATGCTGCCATAGGGATGTCTCACATCAAAACAATAACAGAATAACAGAATAACAGAATTTGATGACGTGAAGTGGCATGGGATCATAGGAGTTGTTATACCTACAGAGGATGGAGGCCACCATGTTAAACTGCCATGTTTCTACAGTACGGTTTCTACAGTAGCCCAGAACAGATACAGCTTTTCATCTTTCCACCATAGTTTCTCCTACACGCTTGTAAGGGGAGGGTGAGGCGAGCAACATTCAGTTACAATTTACAATTTCATTTAGCAGACGCTTTTATCCAAAGCGACATACAGTACATCTGAGAGTTGGTTGCAATCTGCAATCTCACAGCTACAGTAAATGCCACTGAATCTTACACACTGGTCCTTTAAATATATTGAATGCATTAATGTTTAAATATCTTTAAACATACACTAAACTAAATGCCACTAAACACATTTCTTTAGCATGCAAACTGAATTCTTCGGTAGATTTTTACAGAGCTTTCAACCAACTCTCAGTATGTAAGCGAGATGTACGTGGACCTGGAGTTCACATTTTTGGGTTACACCAAAACTAGAACTAATTATAAAATCCACAATTATGAGTTTTTGGACAGTATGTTGCCTTATTGAACAGTGTTTTGTCACAATTTGTTATCAATACTGTAAATAGATGGACAGATAATAAATTGTGTTTTTGAAATTTCTTAGTCTATACAGTACATTTTAAGGCGATTATATTGAATTTCAAGTTATGTCTACAATAAAGAACATGGCAGGAAATATTCTTGTGGTGATGAGCCGAGTTACTTTCAGTCCAGTTAAAATGATTTGAATGTCTGTCTGTAGTATCTGACCCTGGACCTGAGCAACTGCAGTGAATCTCTGGATGAGGAGCTGCTGGAGCTGATCAGCGTGTGTGAGCGACTGGAGCAGCTGAGACTCTGGGCTTTCTTAGAAATCAGCACCGTGCAGAGGCTGCTGCAGCTCAGACTGACACAGAGGAACTTAAGCAGACTCAACAAAATCAAAGTGAGAAAAAAAAACAGATCAATACTGCCAGAATCTGCACATCTACTGAGATGTGTGTGTATCAAAACCATGACAACACTCATGTTAATCAATTACATCTTCCAGGTGAGGATCTATTCAGTGGACGACGACACCGGAGAGCAGGAAGACCAGCTGGTGGAAATATTGTGTTCCCATCTCCCACCTGAACTGGAGTTTTATGCCATCATCTACCCCTTTGTTGATCCCTGAAAACCTGCAAAGTTGACAAGTGCACTGAAAAAAATAATTAAAAAAAGTTAGCATGAAATTGTTCTGATTTAATTCAATCAAGTAACCAAACAAATGAATGAATAATTGGTCACTTTTAGTTTGAAGTTCTGACACTGACTGACTGTCTGTGTTCACGTCAGTGTTTTTCTCAGTGGGGTGGGGGTTGTGGGCGTGTGTGGAAACTCTGACCTAGTTTCATTGTAAAGGATGATTGGGGGAGGCAGTGTGTGTGTTTGTGTGTGCACGCACTCTGGCATGGCAAGAGCACTATTTAAGGGAACAGATTTGGAGGCAACAGCTACTAAACTCTAGATTGCATGGCTCAAGACACACTACCAAGGGAGTTACATTTATTGTATGTATTTTTAGTCTTATTAATTTAATTTATTCTCATTTTTATTGTTACATTATTCTATTATTGTATTATGATACATCAATATCCCTCCATTGTTACATACTTGTACACACACAACACATACCTCTGACCACTCGTATATATATTTAACTTACAGTTCATTCCATCTATGCAATTCCAGTGCAGCATGATACCTTTCTATGGGACTATCTCCTTGACTTGCACTACTAATGTGCAGTGTATATTAAGTGCATATTCGCTATATATGGTCCTAGTTTTTGTGCGGTCTAAATATTTTATCAACAAGGATTAACTTTGAATAATGTTACACCAAACTTTAAAAGAAGCTTAAAACTAAGAAATATTAAATATAAACTTCTCTTTAGACCTCAGTTTGGTTTTTACTCTAAACTGAAATTACATTTGGACTTTTTAACTAGTTTGCAAACATTTTCTTAACTTTTTAGCTCGCTAGCAGCCATATTTATACTATACTATACATATACTTAAACTATAAACTGTTTTTTGGAAAACATGGATGTTGTGTTCTCTGGGCTAAAGAGGAAAGTGACTATACAGATTGTTACCGACACAAAGTTCAAAAGCCAGCTGTGATGGTATGGAGGTATATTAGTGCCCACGGCATCACGGGCAACTGTCACATCTGTGAAGGTCACATTAATGCTGAAAGGTACAAACAGGTTTTGGAGCAACATACGCTGCCATCCAGACGACTTCTTTTTCAGAGATATCTCTTATTTCAGCAACAAAATGTCAAGACACATTCTGCATGTGTTACAACAGTGTGGCTTTGTAGTAAAAGAGTTTGGGTATTAGATTGCCTCCCATTGAAAATGTGAGCTACATTATGAAACTGAAAAATACAACAGAGACTCTGGATTTTTAAGCACCTTTTATTTGTACTGGATTCAATTGAATTCAAGTCAAAAGGGATTTGTAAATCATTGCATTATGTTTTTATTTACATTTTGCACAGCATTTTAACTTTGTTTGGAATCAGAGTTGTAGTTAGGCTGCTTTCCATCTCTTTCTGTCTGTCTATCTATCTATAGCTATCTTGTTATATAGCTCTAACATTTGCAACAGTACATTTAGATTTTTTTTGTTTATTTTTCAACATTATAGGGCTGCAACTATGGACCATTTTAATTATCATAATCTAATGATTTTGATTTTCTCACTGAATAAATTTGTTTGCTCTCTATAATGTTAATGTCAGTATGAGTTATAATGTTATTTTACCCTTAATATACCGATACAAACCTTCATTAGAAAGTGCATATCATAGAAAGAGGAATCAAATGACAAATGGTGCAATTTTGATATTTTTAAGGCAATATTATATGATACTGGTTAATACTGCTGGTAACTGTTGTGGATTATCATGGTGTTGACAGCCTGAGTCAGGCTGGATTAGCCTCGCCACATCAATACAACAGCATCCTCCACGCTATTGGTCGCCAAAAATCATGCACAGTCACGTGACATGAGTAACGGCATTAGGCAGCGTGGTGAGCCAATGGCCTGCCCCATCACCTGACCGCTATTTGAATATTGATGCTTCCTCAGCCAGCCGTCACACTGGGGCGCCTTCCTCACTGTGTTGTTGTGTGACATTGTTCATCCATCACATCACTGGGAGACAGATTTCTATAACCAGCACCCACCGACCAACAAAATGTCCTCACTGCTGAAGCCCTTCTCGGTGTGTGAGGGGCCGTGCGAGAGCTGCGGTGTCCGGAGAGGATGCCCGAGCTCGGCTCCTCATCAGCAGCCTCCATCCCGGCGTCTGGCCGCTGCTGCTGCCGCCGCCGCGGCGGGGCTGGGCTCTCTGCCGGCCCACCAGCGCTCGTACGCGGCGAGGAGAAACCTGGCGGCCGCTGCGGTCGGAGGGAGGAAAATCACGCATCCTGGAAAGGCCATCCTTGCAGGTTTATTTTGCAACGCAAATATTTATCCCGCAGATTTTCCCCGTCGTAGTCGCCTATTGCTTTCTGCACAGCGCAGCCTAATCTCAATCTGTCGCCCATTAAGACTATCCATGCAGAACTGGGTCACTGAGCCAGCGGTGATGCTACAGTAGTTGCATGATGTAGTTGCATATATTTGTGTCTGTCTGTATTTATTTATTATTGCATTCACATTTTATTGATTTTCATTAATCTAAACATCTGTGAGTACGCTGATGTTATCTATCTATCTATCTATCTATCTATCTATCTATCTTAGCTCGCTACAGTGCTGAAAGGTTTATGCTGCATATAATGTAGAATAGAGGCAAGTTTACATTCAGCAGCATTCAGCTGTTCTTTCCAGCTCAGTACAGGCACTGCTGTGTAATCACATCACATCACATCAGCATTTGATTAAAACACAAGTAGGGCTGCATGAAATGATAAAAAAAAACGCATAGTAGTAGTATGTGGGGGTTCAACTAATCATTACGTTAATTGTTGATTAATTTGACAATTATTTTCTCAATCAGACGATTAGTTGATTAGTGAAAAATATTGATCAGTGTTACTCAAAGCCTAAGGTGATCAGAATCAGAATTAGAATCAGAAATACTTTATTGATCCCTGAGGGGAAATTGTTGATGTTACAGATGCTCCTTACAAGATTAGAAAGATATATCTTATAGTGCAATTAGACCATGATGTCCTCAGATATCTTGTATTGCCCACAACCCAAAGATATTCAGCAGAGCTGCAATGATGAATCAATTATTAATCGACTATTAAATAAATTGCCAACAATTTTAAAGCTAATTTAACTCATTTAAAGCACCACAAAAAATATTTTCCAGTTTCTTTACTTCTTTGTAAACAGTACACTGAATAGCTTTGGGTTGTGGGCAAAACAAGATATTTGAGGACATCACCTTGGGTTTTGGGAAACCTAAAATTGAAAATTATCATTAGCTGCAGCCATAATATTCAGTTTATAATAATAGAGGACTAAAGAAATCAGACAGTCACATGTGAGAAGATTAAAGCATTTTGATGTTTTTCTCTTAAAATAACTATAAAATAATTGATCAACTATCAAAATAGTTGTAGATTAATTGAATAGTTGACAGCTAATGGATTACTCACTGCTGCTCTAATCATATTGCAATTATGTTAAAAGACGTTGGATTGCGATGATTCACAATTAATGGGAATGATCATTTTAGCATCACGATTTTCATTTTTGCCACACATTTTTACCTTTATCAAAAAAAAAAAAAAATCAGCTTCTGCAATTTGGATATTGCACTTGTGCAGCCCTGAGACCAGGGTTAGCATCAGCACCACCCTGCAATTAATCCATCTCATCTTTATGATACTGAAATAGAAATGCTGGAAAGGTCCTCCTCCTGACAGAACATTCAAGAACAATTCTGCACAGTGAGTCAACAGATCTTGACAGCAGTGTGTCTGTCTCTCAGGTGGCATTGCAGGAGGAATCGAGATCTGCATCACCTTCCCCACAGAATATGTCAAGACCCAGCTGCAGCTCGACGAGAGAGCCAACCCACCGCGATACAGAGGGATTGGTAGGTCACTGGGACATGTGTGACTGCTGTCTGACTGACTGACTGTCTGTAGGTTTGTGTGCCAGTCTTCTACTGGGTTATACTCACTCCTGGATGGTCTGTGTGTTTGTGTGTGTGTGTGTGTCTGTGCAGGTGACTGTGTGAAGCTGACTGTGCAGGATCACGGGCTCAGAGGGTTGTATCGAGGTCTCAGCTCCCTGCTCTATGGATCAATACCCAAGTCTGCAGTGAGGTGACAATGCAAACATGATATAATCCCACAGTAGATTTTGCTTGACTTATTTGATATAAAGATACACATATTACCCTAAAAACTGAATGGAGCTGCAATAGAAACACATATTTGGCTCTTGTAGCTTTGTGAAATTTAATGTACAGTTTACTGATGTCAAAGCAGTGATACAGCATTTCTTGGTACTTACGTTAAAGGGACAGTTCACCCCCGAAAAATAAAACCATACATATTTTTTTTCTCTTACCCTATTTTAATTTATCAGTTTAGATTGTTTTGGTGTGAGTTGTTGAGTTTTGGAGATATCTGCCCTAGATGTCTGCCTTCTCTCAAATATAAGACCCTTTCCTGTTGTTGCTGGACATTCCCCATCTTCTGTTTCCCATTTTATTCAGCGTTCCCCAAGGATCAGTCCTTGGTCCGTTTTTGTTTTCTATTTAAACACTGCCATTGGGTCAGGACATTAGGAAAAATGATGTACAGTGTCATTCTTATGGTGATGACACCCAGCTGTAAGTCCCGTTACAATCCATTATGCCTAACCTAACTTACAGCCTGCCTTTGTGATTTCAATTGTTTGACTTACAAAACCTCCTAAAACGTATCGATGACAACACAGAAATTATTTTGTTTGGCTTACTCAATTCTTACAGTCAGACAGTCTGCAATCTCTGAGCCATATCACATAACATTAAGCCAACTGCAAGAAATGTTTTTGTCGACTCTAACCTTTGTTTTGATCAATTCATAAATTTGATAAATTCATCATTATTATCCTTTGAGGATTTTGTTGGTTGTCCATAATTTTTTTTTTTTTTTTTACCTATTTAGATTTCATTAACGCCCTCTCCACAGGTGTTTCTAAGGTCTACGTTCACCGCCTTCAATTAGTCCAAAATGTTGCTGTTAGGATTATTACCAGGTCAAGACAACAAGATCAACTCACACCAAAAGAATCTTAATGGTTAAAAATCACTACATGTAAGAGGAAAGATATGCATTTTTGATTTTGGGGTGAACGTCCCTTTAAAAGCAGCCAATTTGAAAGGCTGCAACGAATAATTATTTTCTTTATCGATTAAGTATTATAAATGCTGGACACAGCATTCATAATGCTTTATACCTCCATACCAAAGTGACAACAGTGTTAGAGAGTGAAAGAAGTATTGGAGTCCTGGGTTACACTGCACATTATTATTATTATTATTATTATTATATATTAACTACTGACTAGTTATAAAGACACATAGAGAACTGCTCTAATTGATCATGACAGATTATAAAATCAGTCTCTGAAATGGGATAATGTCTTATAAACTTCAGTAATACTCAGTAGCATGACTTTGTGAGCTTTAAATTAAGTGACAGCACTGTATAAGGTTATTAGCAATTATATGATACTATAACACATTTATGAGGACTTATGAGTAATATTTGCTGGCTGCAGGTAGAAAAATCACAATAATGCATTACAGACATGACCCTCATAGAAAAGTTAAATTATTTTTAATGGTTTAACAATGAATCAGTTATCAAGACAGTAATTTTCTGTCAACTACCAATAATCAAAGTAACCAAAGAACTAACTGGAGCTGGTTTAGTGATGCTGCCATTGAGTCAGTTGTTTGGAGTCAGAGAACTCAAATTTGGTCAATGAACACACTATAAATTTGGTTTATTTTGACCCTTGTTATTGTCAAATGTATAACCTTCCCATCTGTCACAGGTTTGGTACGTTCGAGATGCTCAGCAACCCGATGCGAGATGCCACAGGTCGGCTAGACAACACACGGAGCCTCGTGTGCGGTTTAGGAGCAGGTATAGCGGAGGCCATCATTGTTGTCTGCCCCATGGAGACACTGAAGGTGGGTGGAGCTGGATACTATTACACATTTCTTCTACTGCAGGAAGCTCTTTTCACATCTGTTTTTATCAGCACTGATCTGAATGAACAACGGACTGATGAAATCTTCCCTCGTCCTCCAGGTGAAGATGATCCATGACCAGTGTTCGCTCAGACCTCGCTACAGAGGCTTCTTTCACGGAGTCAGTGAGATTATCAGAGAGCAGGGTAAGACAGCAGCATGGATCAATGGTCACTTTGGCTTCTGGTAATGAGAGCTGAGTCTGTAACTACATAATCTGTTTGACTCATTTAGGTGTGCGGGGGACATATCAAGGTC
This sequence comes from Lutjanus campechanus, assembly GCA_027495735.1. Lineage (NCBI taxonomy): Eukaryota > Metazoa > Chordata > Actinopteri > Lutjaniformes > Lutjanidae > Lutjanus > Lutjanus campechanus. The sequence goes on along the minus strand of JAJHUR010113331.1, from coordinate 10,138 downwards.
TAACAGCGACTGTGCTGAAACAAGGAACCAATCAGGCCATCCGATTCTATGTGATGAACTTGCTGCGCAATTGGTACAAAGGTGAGAAAACCACAACAAACTCCACTGTCCTTCTAACTTTTTCTGTCCAGTTGATTGATGGATCTTCTTCCTCTTTATTCTCCATGGACCCAACATTTCCATTTGGCCTCTAAGGTGACGACCCCAGAAAAGAAATGCACCCAATTGTCACGGCGATGTTTGGAGCGACGGCAGGAGCTGCCAGTGTCTTTGGAAATACGCCTCTGGATGTGGTGAAGACCAGGATGCAGGTAGGAAATACAACCTGTGATGTTTTATAAGGAGAATTCACCACTTTCAGACCAGGTTACACCAACAAAGATCTTAATCTACAACCCCAATTCAAAAATAGTTGGGAAGCTGTATAAAATGTAACCTCTGATCACAGTACAAATATTTAATGTTCAAACTGATTACTACACTTATTCTGAATTGAACAGGTGCTCAGCAGTCCAGGGTCTCTGTTGTCCTATTTTGCACTTCATAGAACAGGACCGTCTTGTACTCAGGTACTAGACTGTCGTGCTTCTTTTACTATGAAGCCATACTGTTGTAATATGTGCAGAATTTGTCTTGGCATCGTCTTGCTGAGCTGGGATGTTGTCTGGATGGCAGCATATTGCTCCAAAACCTGTATGTACCTTTCAGCATCAATGGTTCCTTCACAGATGCGACTGTTACCCATGATGCTATGGGCACTAACACACCCTCATACCATCACAGATGCTGGTTTTTGAAGTTAGCACTGGTAACAGTCTGGATGGTCCTTTTGCTCTTTAGCCCAGAGGACATGTAAAATAAAGTATTTCTGATTCTGATTCTGATGACGTCCATGATTTCCAATAACAATCGGAAATGTGGACTCGTCAGGCAAGAGCACGCTTTTCTACTTCCTGTCAGTCCAGCTCAGTCGAGTTTTAACTTGCATTTGTAGATGCAGTGATGAACTGTGTTTACTGACAGCAGTTTTACGAAGTGTTCCCAAGTCCATGTAATATCCTTTTTACAAGTGGTGAGTTTTTAATGCAGTGCTGCCTGAGAGGTCAAAGGTCACGGGCATTACATGTTGGTTTTCAGCCTTGACCCCTTACATGCAGATTTTTACGGATTCTCTGAATCTTTTAATGACATTATGGATTGTACATGGTTTAATCCCTAAATTCCTGCAGTTTAGTGTTGAGAAATGTTTTTCAGTTGTCCTTTGTTTTGAACAATTGAGCCTTTCAAGGATGCCCCTTTCATACCCAGTCCTGATACTATCACTTTACAAGTTTCACCTGATTACCTTCCAAACAGGTGTTTTGAGCATTAAACAAATTTACCACTCTTTTGTTTCCCCGTCCCAACTTTTTTGAAATGTGTTACAGACACATCTAAAGTTAAACTATGATTTAATTGGGTTTGACACCCAGCCTTGATGTGGATGTATAATCAGTGTTGATGGTAAATGTAGTTAACTGAAGAAATGAAGTCCTCATTGCATGCTATATTGACCAAGAAATTTGTTGCTTTTCATCAGGTCTGTGATTTTTAAAACACTCTGTTCCTCTTTTTTTAGGGTTTGGAGGCCCATCGCTACAAAAACACAGTGGACTGTGCCTTCCAGATCTTGAAGCACGAAGGACCACAGGCGTGAGTAACCCTGATCAGTGCTGTTTAGTTAGTTCTATTGAATACAAGCCATCTAAATTAATCCAAACATTTTCCTTCTTGCAGCTTCTACAAAGGAACAGTTCCCAGGCTTGGCCGCGTGTGCTTGGACGTGGCCATAGTCTTCGTCATCTACGAGGACTGTCTCTTATACACATCTAGATGTGTATAAGAGACAGGTATAGCGGAGGCCATCATTGTTGTCTGCCCCATGGAGACACTGAAGGTGGGTGGAGCTGGGTACTATTACACATTTCTTCTACTGCAGGAAGCGCTTTTCACATCTGTTTTTATCAGCACTGATCTGAATGAACAATGGACTGATGAAATCTTCCCTCGTCCTCCAGGTGAAGATGATCCATGACCAGTGTTCGCTCAGACCTCGCTACAGAGGCTTCTTTCACGGAGTCAGTGAGATTATCAGAGAGCAGGGTAAGACAGCAGCATGGATCAATGGTCACTTTGGCTTCTGGTAATGAGAGCTGAGTCTGTAACTACATAATCTGTTTGACTCATTTAGGTGTGCGGGGGACATATCAAGGTCTAACAGCGACTGTGCTGAAACAAGGAACCAATCAGGCCATCCGATTCTATGTGATGAACTTGCTGCGCAATTGGTACAAAGGTGAGAAAACCACAACAAACTCCACCGTCCTTGTAACTTTTTCTGTCCAGTTGATTGTGTTAATTGGATCTTCTTCCTCTTTATTCTCCATGTACCCAACATTTCCATTTGGCCTCTAAGGTGACGACCCCAGAAAAGAAATGCACCCAATTGTCACGGCGATGTTTGGAGCGACGGCAGGAGCTGCCAGTGTCTTTGGAAATACGCCTCTGGATGTGGTGAAGACCAGGATGCAGGTAGGAAATACAACCTGTGATGTTTTATAAGGAGAATTCACCACTTTCAGACCAGGTTACACCAACAAAGATCTTAATCTACAACCCCAATTCAAAAATAGTTGGGAAGCTGTATAAAATGTAACCTCTGATCACAGTACAAATATTTAATGTTCAAACTGATTACTACACTTATTCTGAATTAGATGCCTGCAACATGAGCCCAAAAAGTTGGTACAGAAGCATGTTTACCACGGTGATACTTCACCTTTTCTTTTAACAACATCCAGTAAGCGTTTGGGAACTGAGGACACTAATTGTTGAAGTTTTGAAAGTGAAATTCTTTCTCATCCTTGCTTGATATATGACTTCAGGTGCTCAGCAGTCCAGGGTCTCTGTTGTCCTATTTTGCACTTCATAGGACAGGACCGTCTTGTACTCAGGTACTAGACTGTCGTGCTTCTTTTACTATGAAGCCATACTGTTGTAATATGTGCAGAATTTGTCTTGGCATCGTCTTGCTGAGCTGGGATATTGTCTGGATTTCAGCATATGTTGCTCCAAAACCTGTATGTACCTTTCAGCATCAATGGTTCCTTCACAGATGCGACTGTTACCCATGATGCTATGGGCACTAACACACCCTCATACCATCACAGATGCTGGTTTTTGAAGTTAGCACTGGTAACAATCTGGATGGTCCTTTTGCTCTTTAGCCCAGAGGACACGACGTCCATGATTTCCAATAACAATCGGAAATGTGGACTCGTCAGGCAAGAGCACGCTTTTCTACTTCCTGTCAGTCCAGCTCAGTCGAGTTTTAACTTGCATTTGTAGATGCAGTGATGAACTGTGTTTACTGACAGCAGTTTTACGAAGTGTTCCCAAGTCCATGAAATATCCTTTACAAGTGGTGAGTTTTTAATACAGTGCTGCCGGAGAGGTCAAAGGTCACGGGCATTACATGTTGGTTTTCAGCCTTGACCCCTTACATGCAGATTTTTACGGATTCTCTGAATCTTTTAATGACATTATGGATTGTACATGGTTTAATCCCTAAATTCCTGCAGTTTAGTGTTGAGAAATGTTTTTCAGTTGTCCTTTGTTTTGAACAATTGAGCCTTTCAAGGATGCCCCTTTCATACCCAGTCCTGATACTATCACTTTACAAGTTTCACCTGATTACCTTCCAAACAGGTGTTTTGAGCATTAAACAAATTTCCCACTCTTTTGTTTCCCCGTCCCAACTTTTTTGAAATGTGTTACAGACACATCTAAAGTTAAACTATGATTTAATTGGGTTTGACACCCAGCCTTGATGTGGATGTATAATCAGTGTTGATGGTAAATGTAGTTAACTGAAGAAATGAAGTCCTCATTGCATGCTATATTGACCAAGAAATTTGTTGCTTTTCATCAGGTCTGTGATTTTTAAAACACTCTGTTCCTCTTTTTTTAGGGTTTGGAGGCCCATCGCTACAAAAACACAGTGGACTGTGCCTTCCAGATCTTGAAGCACGAAGGACCACAGGCGTGAGTAACCCTGATCAGTGCTGTTTAGTTAGTTCTATTGAATACAAGCCATCTAAACTAATCCAAACATTTTCCTTCTTGCAGCTTCTACAAAGGAACAGTTCCCAGGCTTGGCCGCGTGTGCTTGGACGTGGCCATAGTCTTCGTCATCTACGAGGAAGTGGTCAAACTCCTCAACAACGTGTGGCAGACCCAGTAAGACGGATGGTGACAGAGGTCCAGAGGGAAGCACAGACCAGTGCCTCATGCTACGCACAACTGAACACCTCTACTCTTCTTCATAGCTCTCTGCATCGCCCTGAGCTGATGACACTTCATCTTTACCAGTTTCCTCTCTGTGACATTAAATTAATGATTTGCAGGACATATCCTGAACACAGTGATAAAAAGGGAGGGAGGCTGTTTGCACAAAACAGCTCAGTTTAGAATTTCTCCTCCTTTTCTTCTAGTGGTCAGACTTAGGAATCAGGGCAAATCGAGGATTCTTTTATTTTGAAGGACAGGAAAGTGAAATGACGAAATGAGATGATGAGTAAATCTGAAACATTAGTGTATTTAGAGAAGAAAAACACATATTATTAACCAAAGGTTCAACATAGAGAGAAGAAGAGGTAACAGTAGGTTAAAAAGGGATATTACGTATGTTTTAGCTTTCTATGACTGTTGCTACTGTAGCTGTTGTAGAGTGAACACTTTGTACTGAAACCATAAACGTGTCTTTTGATTCACTGAGTACTTACTATACTGAGCGAAGAACAGAGACGCTACTGAACGCAAAACAAGCTCGCCGCAGTACTTTAAAATGTCCGTGCAGTACTTCAACACATCTCGGTGTTGTAATTGCTTACTCGATTGTGCTTGTGGTCTCATCGCACTAAAACATTTACAGTATTTTCCTGCTGGTGATGACCTGACGTTATGTTTATTGTGCATTTTTATGGCCGCCGCTGACAACAAGAGTATGACTGCATGAATCTTGATGTACTGTAGCGTCTGTCTTGTGTTAACATGCTGACAGTGGCTCGCAGGCTCGTTGAGGCCTGGTCTGGAGAGTTTCAGAGTGTTAAGAAGTATTCATTAAGCTCATTTTATAGGAAACAAATCCATATGTAGCACAATCTTCACATGCAGGAGATGAGAGTTGGTTTATTAACAGAAGTTAGAGAGCTCAGTGTTGCGATTTCAACAGCAAATAAAACTACAGCAAACAAGAAGGCTTTATTTGGGAATATTAATGACCAGTTTAAGGCTGCAAGCCACAAATTTTTGATCAATCTACTGATTTTCACAAATCATTTAGTCAATAAAGACTGTGTTGCACCAACAATTTTTAAACCTAATTAAATTGCTTCTATTAATATTTAAAATTTAAGTTTAACTTAAAATTGTTTTGCATCAAACTTTTAAGATATCTTTTATATAGAGATTAAATTTAAATCTCTCTTGAAGCTTCACTTTAGTTTTCACTCTAAATCTAGATTAAATTGAATGTTGTTGGACCAAAACTTTAGACTCCTATTTAAACTCTGATCCAGTATTAACTTTAAACTTAGACTTAAGCTCCTCAAAGGAAGTTAAGGGACAAACTCAATTCAGTGGAGTTTTATGTTTCTCTTCTTAGTTTCATGGCACTTGATAATTCGGCCAACAAGATTTTGAAATTAGTGCTTCTCTGACGAGCCACCATGAGTGGGCTAACTAACTTTTTAGCTAGCTAAGCAATACAACATTGTTGGTTTTTTGTTTGTTTGTTTGTTTTTTTACTTTTTAGCTAGCCAGTAAACAATGCAGTATTTACGGAATACAGAGCAGCTGAGAGTTTTCTTTCCCCCTTTTATGCTTATTAACTTGGTAAGTAACTCCTTACTGATTAAACTCAGTTAATTTCAGTTTACATCACTAAACCAGGATTTACTAAACTGAGATTAGTTTTTAATTTTACTACAGAGCTCTGCCTAACTTTAAATCTGGATTTGCTCATATTAAACCTGGTTTCCCAGAACCCAAAATGACAATGAAAAGAAACAAATCATTTTATTCAAGAAGCTGGAACCAGCATAGAAAGCATAGTTAGAAATATTTGGTTGAAAAATGACTGAAAAGATTTATTAATTATGAAAATAATTGGAAAATAATATTCTTTCAATCAACTGATCCAGGATTTTCCAAACTTTTTCATGTAAAGGATCCCAACAGTAGATGTACATCAGACCATGGACCACCAGTATTTTGTCTTAAATGGAAAGTTCACCCCAAAACCAAAAATACGTATTTTTCCCCTCACCTATAATCCCATTTATCCAGCTAGACATCTCTAAGGCTGATATCTCCAAAACTCAGCAACTCACACTAAAAAAATCTAGAGGGATAAACAGCACAGGGGGAAAATACATATTTTTGATTTTGGGGTGAACTGTCCCTTTAAGGATCTGAGGGTTTGTTTGTTTTTTATTATTTTTTTTAGGTTTAAAGTCTTCACTCAATAAATGATAAAACCAGGATCAATGTAAATTACAACAAAAATGTCCGATCCTGTTCCTTCCCTTGTTGTTCCAACTTATAAAAAAAAAGATAAAAGTTAAAATATTCCATTCCTCCTTTTTCTGGGGAGCCCTTACAACCTACTCAAGAACCCCTGTTGGTCCGTGCACCCCAGTTTGAAAACCACTTGACTAATCGATTAATCAACAAATCATAGCAGCTCCAGTAATTCTTTGCTCAGAGCCTCAGTTAGGCTGCAGCTTGAAGTATAAAAATGGATCCACTCCTACCCCAGACAACATGTAAACATGTTCGACTGTGTAAGCCATATGATGTGCTTCAATGTGCTTGAGCCTTCAGTGGTTTTCTCCTGCTCATTGATTCACTCGTCAAACTGTCCTTTAGTCACATATTATGTCACTTTAATATTCTTTGTTTACCTCAAGCTAACCTGCTTCATACAGTGAGCTCTTTGTACGCTAACTGATGAAAATGTGTATTAGCCGTCTTTAAATGCACTCATTCTTGTCTAATATAGTGTTTACATGATGAACGACATTATGGGGACATTGGATATGTCAGAGGCTTGGTAACATGCAAGGCTTGGTTTTGATTGACCCAGTTGCACCACTCAGCCTTGCACAGAAGCCTTTTACTCTTCTTTGCCAAACTACTTCAGTAGAAGTCCAATGTAACATCCCTGATAGGAGCAAATGTTTATTATGTTTTAAACCAAGAGCAACAGAATATTGTTTGTATTGTCGGTATGTCTCTACCGTTTTGTTTTCATTAACTAACGCACATTTTTACTGTTTAGACTCTTCATGTGTTTAAGCTTTGCTGCTTTTCATAAACAGGCTGACAGTATGTGTACCTCGTCATGCAGCATATGAGATTCAGTGTGATGGTTCACATTTCAGATGGTCCAGATTTGAAGGATTCATTTGTGTTGGTACTACATCAGAAAAAATCCTGTTGAAACATCTGCTCTACAAGTATGATTCACATGATCAGATGTGGAAACTCCTGAAGAGACATTCAGTATTTAGATATTAACATGGTTTCACTGGTTTCAATAAACTTGTGATTAATAAACCTGATCTGTGTGACTCTGGAAATGTTATTTTAAGACATCAGATAAATGAACTGTGGTGTACTCGGATGTAGATACTATCGTAGGATATACACTGATTAAGCCACAAGATTAAAACTACTGACAGATAAAACACTAACACATCATCTTGTTACAAGGGCACCTGTCAAAAGGTGGGATATATTAGGTGAGCGAATAGTCAGTTCTTTAAGTTGCTGTGTCAGAAGCAGGAAAAATGGGTGAACATTAGGATCTGAGGGACTTTGACAAGAGCCAAATTGTGTAAGAGGTACTTTCAATGCACTACATCTAGCTATGTAAGTATTGAATGCAGGTATTGTTTGACTGAAATAATCTAGTACCCAGTAGTACTGAAACGTTTTGAGCACCGATGCCAAGTCCTAGTAACAGGTTAAGACTTGTGGAGCACAGGTCTGACAGGTAATGTAAAACACTCAAGTCAGATAGTTTCCCTGGTTGTGCTGTAAATATTTATTCATATTAAAATATTTACAAAGCCAGTTATAAACAGAAAATAAAAAACAGGTTATTCTGACTGGAATGGCAACCCTGTTTTTTCCTCAGTGAGACGAGAATCGAAGAGTTCAGAGTTGGTGACACTTGGCTTCACCGCAGCTCCAAAGAGAAAAATCAGCAGGCTGAAGCTTTGCTGATGGCAGGACAGAGGAGATTAAAGGCTGAAGGAGCAGGGCGAGCGCGGTCGGCATTAACATCACAGAGGAAGGATATTAGAGCTCCCACCTGTTGCCGCGACGGTCCACCTGTCACCTGCAGTATATAGTTCATCTAGAGAGGCTTAAGGTGAAGGAGGGGACACGCGCTGCTGAGACACTGTAATTTTCATCCTGTGCTTCTTAAATCCTGACCATCTCATTTCATTTCTCTAGAAAATAGTCTGTGGTCAGAATTTAAAGCATTAGGTGATGTATTAATTTTTAAATATATAACCTAGTTTATAGTTTTTGTATACAAGTGTGGCACTGTAATAAGTAGGGCTGTACTGAATATCACCTTTTCATGTTTAAAGCTTCTATGTCTAAACACACCTCTTCTACTGGAGGACAATGAGTTATTCATCTTACCGAGGTTTTCAAAGGAGGCTTTGAATGTCTGTTGTCATATTTTATGATGTCGTCACCGTTAAAAATATCCTCAGACAAAATCCTGAACTTGAATAAATGATTAATCCATGGCTGCAACTAACGATTATTTTCATTGTCGATTAAATGATGAAAAATATTCAGATCAGTGTCATAAAAACACTGAAAATATTCATTCATCAGATTAAATGGGGTAGTATTTTTATTAAATCAACTTTCTTTGATGAACTTGTCAGTTGCATCATTGTAAGTGTAATTTATGGTGCTGGTGCTAATACCAGTGCATATTTCCCTTTGCATGTGGCAAGTGGAGTTTTTTTCTTGTTGCATTGAAAAAAGGCTGTGATTTTTTTTTCTTTTTTTTCCAATAAATTTTGACTTTTGGACTAGTTGGAAACAAGCCCACACAGCCACCACTGGAATCTAATTAAACAAATAGTATTTAAAAAACTAATAATATTAATGTAGCCTCATCTTTATCTGCAACGGTGCAGAAATACTGGGCTTAAACAGAACGAACAGACATGTAAAACAAAAAGAAGCTTCGAACTATTCAGTACAGCCCAAATAATAAGGCTTAAGACCCAATGTGTAAGTTTACATTTACATGTCAGGGCCCCTGATGTGTACAAAACAATATGTACATAAATGAAAACTCTGTCATGTTCAAATATGAGACGCTCACACTGACATACAGTGTAAAATGTAGCTTCTACTTGCTGTGATCTCAATAGATCGACGCTCTCATGATTATAACTGACATTTTACATTCCAAGTCAGCTCAACACCTTTATGGTGTTACATGATAAATATTCCCACATGGGTTCCAAACCTAGACAGGCCATTTGCATCATGACTGGATGAGAAATCCTTTACACAATGCCACTGTTGATAGACAGTGTGGTAAAGCTAACTGGGGGATTAGATTCAGTCAGTCTAGCCACCCTTGCTCCAGCTGTCAGGCGTCTTGACAGACAGCAGTAGATGTAAATTCCTCTGTCGAAGTTAGGAAACGGGAACAGATGTGTGGCTATCTTCTCCATCTGGAAAAACACAACACAAGACTAGAGGGTTAGATGGGAGGAAACACTGTTTTTATAGTTTATACATTTATTTGTGATATTCTGAACATTAATATAGCAGCAAACAACTGTGTGTTATGTAGAGATATAGTGGAGTAATGGCATCCTGAGCAGAGAGTGAAGTCACACTCTCTCTCTGTGTGCTGTAATCTGAGCTCCTCTGTTCTTTGTTTTGGTAGCTGTTCTGGCTGTGCATGCATGCAAGTGCGTGTTAGTGCATGTGAGACCCTCTCTGTGTTTATAAAGAGACTAAGAGAGTGACCTCCTGCACAGTTAAC
>JAJHUR010113329.1:0-21971 GCA_027495735.1 Lutjanus campechanus | reverse complement strand
TTTCATAGAACCCACCTGGGTTGTCCTGTCGAGAACCCTTTTGTATTTCAAAAGATTTAATTTAGAACCCACCTAGGTTGTTCTACCGAGAGCCCGTTTATATTCCAGGGATTTCATGTACACGCTCAGGGGGTCCTACGAAGAACCCTTCTTATATCCAAGGGTTTCACTGAACCCACTCAGGTTGCTCTATCGAGAACCCTTTTATATTCCAAGGATTTCATGTAGAACCCATCCAAAGGGTTCTCCCAAGAACCATTTTTGTATTCAAGGGTTTCCAGGTTGTTTTATTGAGAACCCGTTTATATTCCAAAGGTTTGATTGCAACCCACCCCGATTGCTCTACTAAGAACCCTTTTATATTCCAAGGGTTTCATCTAGAACCCATCCTCATTTTTCTTTTGAGAACCCTTTTACATTCAAAAGGTTTTGTCTAGAACTCGCCCAGGGGGTTCTACCAAGTACCCTTTTATATTCCAAGGGTTTCATATATAATCCACCTTGGGGGACCTAATATAAATATATTTTGTTAATGGTTTCACTTATAACCCTCTTGTTTTCTTAGGGTTCTACACAGAACCATGTTGTATTCTACAGATGTGGAAAAATACTGAATACTGAATATTATACACAGTTACCATTGTTTAAATTCAGAAAGCATTTTTTAACACCCAGGCTTGAACTATTTCTTCCAAAAAGGGTTCTTTGGATGAAAAGGGCTCTTCATGGAGCCCCTAGTCTCACAAAGAACCCTTGACAAACCTTTTCTCCAAAAAAGAGGGGTTTTTTTGGAAGCAGATGGTTGTCGGTAGAAACTCAGCCCTTCTCAGGAAGAACCCTTTTGGAACCCTTATTGCTGAGAGTGTAGCAGAGTTTCTCTTTCTTTCTCTATCTTTTCCTTTTCCTCCTTCTCTCTCCTGCACAGTCCCCCCTCTGTGTTTCCTCCTGCCTGCATCCTGCTCTGTGTTCCAGCTCTGTGTCAGCCTCGGGGCATGTCTTCAGAAAGACAGCCATCTAAGCTCTTCAATTTCCGAATTGGCGTTTCTCACTCAGAGCTCTTGTTCTCCGCAGTAGCAATTAACACTCTATTATCTCTGGAGTTATTGAGCTTAGCGTGTCTTAACAATGACACGGGATCAGTCTGACCCAGTCAATCATGTGCAGTAGATGCAAACTGCTTGAAATATGCCTGTGTGTATGTTGCTTTACACGTTTCTGGCTATGAACACAGACAGTATTTTGGTATGTGCTACAGTACATGTGTTTTTATTTTATTTATTTTTTATTTAATTGTACTAAAGGACAACAAAGGGAATTAAATGCTCCTTTGGGTGTTAATTTACAGTACATATGAATCTACCAGCACACCACAGCGGGCATCACTCTGGCAGCCTTTCAGTTCATAAATATTTGGAACTCACACACAACTACATTAATTAGATCAGAATTGTTAATTAAGGCTTGCATCTATTTGTGTATTTGCACATATAGCAACTGTCTCCATTGGATTATCCTGTGAGATGAGGCTGATTTAAAAGGTTAAAAGGTTTATGGAGGTGAAAGACTAAAGGCCACTCAGACCAGAGCTTCAGTGTGTGATTCTGCTGTAGTTGTATTGGTGTAATTGTTGCTTTCACATTGATTTACTAACAGAACAAACCTTATTTGTTGCTGCCTTGTACTTTAAACCGCTGAGCTCTTATTTAATCTTTCTTTTTGCCAGTTGAGTAGTTTCACAATTTACCTACCTTATGTCTCCTGCCTCTCTTTGTTCGTTGTTCCAATTATAGTTGAGCAAGCTTGGGAGGCTGCCCAGCAGAACCTCCGTCAACTATCTCAACTATTCATACTATTCAACTAGCTAACTAGCTACTTAATCTACATCAGTTGTTAGCTAGATAGTTATATTTGATAGCTAATGTTAGAAAAATGCTAGCTAGCTAACTAGCTACCTAATCTACATCATCTTTAGCTAGCTCGTTACATTTGATAGTTTATTTTTGCAAAATACAGACCAACTGGCTAGCTAATCTACATCAGTCGTCACTAGCTAGTTTATCTAAGCTAGATGTGACTTTCTGTGGCTTTTACAGGTCCCCCAGCAACATCTTTTAACCATCTTCAGAATTTGGTTTTCTTTTCAACATAGACAATCCTAACAGAGGTTGGAAGTCAGGACTGGGAACGATGTCACACTCAAGTTGACCACACTCCAGTACAACAAGTTGCCAAAGAAAAAAACGTTTTTGTGCTTGATAATCACTGTATTTTGCACATGCAGACACCATAGCAACATGCCCGCAGACAGATCTTGGGCAGTACTGTGTGTACAGCTGATCACACGAGACACAAATGGCAAAAGTGCTAATAAACTGCTGCTGCTCATTACTGCTGATGCACAGAGCAGCCATGTTGGATTTAGAGGTCAGGGTTGGTGAGGTTCCTTCAACTTTCCGAGTCGAAAATCCCACTACTGCGGGTGTTCCACTTGAAATTTCTAACTAGTAATTCAGAAATTCCAACCTCACAGTTAAAATAGGACGCACCATTAGGATAGGCAAACTCCACTTTTTATAATGAGTTGTTCAGCGCTCAGGCATCAGCTCAGCTTTCCAAGGTCAGTGGAGTCACTTTCAAATTCTGACTGAATTTCCATTTCAGCTGCACTCACACTTTATGCCTCCGATTATCCCTCCAATTCATCACTCTCAGCCTGAACTGTGGTGCCTTTTTTCTTGCTAATGACCTAAACACCAGAAAAAAAAGCACCATTTTTGTTTTTTTTTCTGTTTTGCTGGCATTGACGTGTGCTCTCTGCCCTGTGTTTGTTTCCTCCAGGACTGTCCCCAGCTGGTGCGCTCTGAGGAGATTCTGATCCCAGCGGGGGAGGTGAAGCCTATCACCCTGAAGGCCAGGAACCTGCCTCAGCCTCAGTCTGGCCAGCGAGGCTACGAGTGTGTCCTCCACATCCAGGGGGTCAGCCATCGAGTAACAGCTCTGCGCTTCAACAGCTCCAGCGTGCAGTGCCAGAACAGCTCGGTAGGTCGGATGATGCTTGCCCAGATTGTGTCAAATGAGGTGTAATTGGTGATGCATGACTTGTTTGTGTATTTGTGTGATTCTTTAGTTCAGAGTGTCTATTTGCACCCAGGTGAGAATAAGGCACATGTCACCTATTTGGTTATTCACACCCCAACCCCTTAGCTTAGTGTAGCTGTAAAAAGAAACAAAAATTCTGTAGTTAAAGAGACAGTTCACCCCAAAGTCAAAAATACATATTTTCGTGTGATACTTTCGTGTGGGTTGCAGAGTTTTGGAGGTATCGGCTGTAGAGATGTGTATGTTAATATAATAATATAATAAGACTAAATGGCACTCGGCTTGTGAAAAAAAAAAAATCAAAAGCAGTGTCTCTTTATGAAAATCATGACCCAATTACTCAAGATAATCCACAGACGTTGTGGTGAGCAGTTTCATCTAAGAAGTACAGTACAGTGGAATTGACCACAAGGGCTGTGGTGAGCAGCCTGTCAGACTTAGTTGACTAATTATTTACTTTTTTTTTTTTTATTATTATCACTATTTTCAGTTTTCAGTCACAATTTGGTTAGGGTTAGGCAACAAAAGATTAAAAGATCATGGTTTGTCTCTGCAAGACTCGCACTGGTTATGCACCCCGGGTGCAAATAGTATTTTTGGCTACAGACAGCTGGGTGCTTGTCTCTGCCGTTCTAGGCTATATACACCTTGTTGTAGATAGCCTCACTGGTTATCCCACCCTGGGTGCAAATGCCCACACTGGCTATTCCACCCCAATGCAAATAGCCACATTAGCTACTCCACCATGGGTGCAAGTAGCCACAATAGATAGTCAACCCTGGGTGGAAATAGCCAAATTGGATATTCCACCCTGGGTGCAAAAAGCATCTGCTTTTTAAATGTAGGTATTACTTATTTGAAAACACATTGGTGATTATAAACTATTTTATATTACCGGCTGTAGAAAAGGCATGCCATACCACATTTCCACAGCATGTGTGTGTGTGTGTGTGTGTGTGTGTGTGTGTGTGTGTGTGTGTGTGTGTTTGTGTCTGTGTGTGTGTCATTTACTCAGTGGAGACGTAGTAGATGCAGCCTAGGTAATTACTCTGGAGAAGACTGCAGCATGACTGTGCCCTCCAGTCAAGCACGAACTGACTTCTGCAGTATATTCCCAGAGGAGCCACAGACGTACACATTTTACTCTCCTCTCTCTCTCTTACTCTCACACGTACGCACACACACACACACACACACATACACATACATACATGCGCAGAGACACACTTGCACAATTGAAAGTCAGGCTGGAATTAAGGGCATAGGAGGCAGTTAAGGACAGCATCTCCAAAGGCCAGAAGGGAAGCTGAAGCTTCTGCTCAGCTGTCCCATTTCTTGTGGCTTCTCACTTTGTCAGCTCTCTGATGATGAGATGATGTAACTTTGGGGTAACTTTTGGAAGTGCTGCATCTACAAGGGATCATGGGAATTCAAAATCCCAAACCTCTCATTGAAACCCTCCTCTCTTATTGTCTCTTTTCCACATTCACCCCCAACACCCCCACTCCCCCACCTCCATCTCTTCCACCCTCTCTCTCTCTCTCTCACCATCCTTGGCCTCCAGTATCTCTACGAGGGGATGAAAATCAGCGAGCTGCCTGTGGATTTCTCGGTGGTGTGGAACGGCAACTTCATTATTGATAACCCGGAGAATATCCAAGGTAAAAACAAGAGATGCTGCTGTCAACATGTGCTGGCAAACAGGATGAAGACTGACAAATCTAATACTTCCAATCATATTCTCTGTCTCTGTAAATATTGTCTTTTCTAAGCAGAATTCATGACACCGTGTGTGTGTATGTTAATCACGGGTGCATCTATAAATATGTGTTACTGGAAATAAAAATAGATGATATAGCCTGGGGGGATACTTCTCTCATAACAACCCTTCTGTCTGTTTTCCCTCAATAAAAGATACTCTACAAATACGTTTGTAGGTTTTTCAGTTGTTGTGTGTTCTTTCGCTGTATCCCACAGTGCACCTGTACAAGTGTGCGGCGCAGCGGGACAGCTGCGGCATGTGTCTGAAGGCAGAGAGGAAGTTCCAGTGCGGGTGGTGCAGCGGAGAGGGACGGTGTACCCTTCGGCACCACTGCCCCCCCATCAATCCTTACACCACCCGCTGGCTCAACCTGTCCAGTAAAAATGTCAAGTGCACCAACCCACGCATCACAGAGGTCAGTACCCAGAATCCTCAGTCTGTCGCTCCTGCCGGCCCACGCACATCCACCATCCAATCAATGTGCAATAAATCAGCCGCCACGTTGCCGCGTCTCGTCCTGTTTTTTTTCCATACATGATCATGAGGCACTCAGCTGATACTGCAGGACTTTAATTAAAATTCAAAAGTGAACAGCTTGTAACAGCTTGATAAAACACTGTCATTGGTGACGGAGGGTAGTGAAGCTCATTTCTGCCAGAAAAACAAAAAAATATCACCATGGTAAACAATAATTATGAGATAAAAAATAGAATTACGAGATAAAAAGGCAAACTTGAGATTAAAAAAAGTCAAAATTATGAGAAAAACTGTCGAAAATCTGAGATAAAAACTCATAATTATGAGATATAAAGTCAATTATAATATAAAAAGTTAATATTATAATAGAAAAGTATAATTATGACATAAAACATCAAAATTATAAAATGAAAAGTCAAAATTATGAGATGCAAATTAGAATTTTGACTCACCTAATTTGGATTTTTTAAAATCTCAGTTAAGACTTTTTACCTTAAAATTTTGACTTTTGTCTCATAATCATGAATTTTTTTTATCATACTTATGACTTATCATGGAGGCATTTTTTTTTCTTAATTACTCGCGGAAATAGGCTTCCATACAGAGGCAATGCCATTACATAGTTAAAGACTTGCTTTTTATTCTCTAAAGCACATCTTAACTGCTTAAGTGCAGTTAACCCAGATTACGTAATCTGGCACGCTCAATTTTTTTTTTGAAACAGTTATGCAAAAGTTGTATAACAGCAGAGATCTTTAGAGACGGGAAGGACTCTTGACAATGAAATGTCATTGAGAGGTATTGCATGAGAAACAGCTCTGCTGCTCTGCAACCATGTAGAATGAGAATGAGCCTCAGAGGAGCTCCCCAGGGTTCTGGGGCCACCTAATGCCTGCAGATTTGTAAACATTTGGTATCTTCCTGCCTCATCTTTTTCTTTTTTTTTGCATTTCTGTCGCTTATTGAGAGAGAATTTCTGTTTGTTTTTGCTTAGAGCCACTGGAAACTAGGAAAGTAATTTGGGGTCTTGCATACATAATAAGCATCTGAAAGTGTTAGAAATGAGTTTTCATCCAAATTCAGAACATTGTTATATAAGTTTTTGCCCACTTTCCTGATATTAGGCTTATTCTTTTACAGTCGTATTATGAAAATTCCACATTTAATTCCACAAACCAATCATTTAAAAAAAATAGACATCAGGTGTCCAACCAGCGGGTGCAGTGAAACCTCTCTGCTCCCACATAATCCAGCCCTGTAAGTATGAGCCAACTCAGTAAGTGGAATCCGATACTACAGACTCCTTCGACAAAAACAGTAATTTTGCTTCTCAGAACACAGGAGTTGCAGCTCTACCAGCAAGTAGTATTAGTTCGGATCCAAACTAATGCGTTAAAGTGCCAAAGCCACACAGTAACACAAACAGATCGAGGCAGCAGTAGTTCAGCAACTCCAGTGTTCTGTGAGGTAAAATTACTGTTTTTGTCAAAGAACTCTGGTGGTTTTGAAGAGAGCACAGAGAGCTGCTTCAGTTCCCTGTTGGAAAAAGGCTCCCCGACAGCGGTAAAGCAGAGGAAATACTCTAAATACTGTGTACAGTTAAATGGATGCTGCTTTTTTTCAGATGTTAAAAATTCGCTTTGCTGCTGACCCTGTCCGCAGCAGTACATAGCTTAACTTCCGTGTCGATGCACTGAGGACGTGATCTGCCAAAACTACTCTTGAGAAATGGTCTAAATAGAAAAATTAGCTGTTCTCTGAACTAGGTTTCCTAATAATTATGAACATTTATTTTCACTCAATTACTGTGGATGAAACACTCAACTTTAACATCGTATATGCAACCCAAGTCAAATTCCCAGAGGCTTTAAGAGCGAAAAAGCATACACTCCACTGCCAAAATGTATATGTTCGTGTCTGTATTCTGTTTGTATGCTGTGTGAGTTACGCTCACAGGTGCACATTCATGTGAGAGTTCTTCCTACCTTCAGGGTTTATCCACAGGCAACACGCTCACACATATATACACACACAGACATACATTTTTAAAGGCCTCTCTCCCTGACATCTGCCTTCTCTTTGTGCAGTATGCTCGGATGCCTGCGTACAGATTTTAATGTCTGTTGTCTTCTCACAAGGTTAATCTCTTTGAAAGTAACTTTGGCACCTACAGATATTAAAAAGGAACCAAAAAAAAAACAAAAATAAAAGAGCAGTTAGCTAACAATTGCAGTTATTTTAATATTTTGCAAGTCATAAAGACGACATGGAGGTGTATGTGTGGTTCTCCTTTGTTTTTCCTCCCACTCTCTCAGCTTTTTCAGGCTTCGCAACAATGCAGCCCAAAGGTTGGATGTCCTCCTCCTCCACCTCAGCAACACCGGGGTCATGACCTGGAAGTGCTTATTTGTTTTCCCATAAGTTGGCCTTTTCTTGCTCCGGCCACGTTCTCATCCCACCTCGTGGGTTTGCTGTCACAGGGGAGTCGGGCCAGGAGGACATACTATTTAATTAGGCCTGGTAACGCACCAGTGCATTGTGGTTAACCCGCCAGACCCCTCCACCTCCACATCGATTCATTTTGCTTCTCATTCCTCCACCGCATACTCACATCTAACTCCAGCCAATTAAAAAGTGAAGTTAACGACTTGGTTAATTGATTTGCTATACTGTATGCAGATAAGAATGAAGGAGAAGGCCATCCCTACCTCTTTTTAATTCTGCCTCTCCATCACTCTCCCTATCTGTTTCTGTCTGTCTGTCTGTCTGTCTGTCTGTCTGTCTGTCTGTCCTCTCTCCTCCCTGTGTGTGTCTCTGTGTATCACTATCTCCGACTCATCTGGGTGAATTAAATTATGCTCTCGTGTAACTCCATTATACTTTCAGTTTGTCATTCTATGGCACATGCTCACTGCCATCCAGTGGGACATACCTCATTCCGCTCTGTGTTTTCATTAGTGTTATTATCACAGTATGTGATTACCAAGGCCACCACTTTCTGAGACCTTCATCTGTCACTCCGCCAACATTAGGGGAGGAAAAATGGGACGTTTACTGATATTCAGAGAAAGCTTTAACGCTAGAACGGCCAAGACGGTCGTTTTGAACGTTTTCAAATTTATTTGTGCAAGAACTTTGTTGAATTGGCGAAGAAAATCAACCATTTCGGCAGCACAGTGTCACATTGACCACACGGCGATTATATTGTTACTTTTTTGTGCGGCATCTTGGTTGCTTGTCTCTGTCAAAGAAACTTTTCAAACAGTCTCAAGTTCCGTTAAGTTGCTCACACTGAAATACAAATAATTTGACTAAGTTGTCCTGATCAGTAGAATAATTGAAGAATTTGAGAAACATAAAGTAGGGGAGAACAGAGGACGGTTATAACTGTCAGTTTGACAATTTCACTTAATACCAATACCACCAATAACTCACTGAATTTTTGTGTTTTAGTCTTAAAACATTTTGATACAAAGTATCCTTACTTACTGTTAATAACAGTGTTTCCAATCTTTGGGGTGTTTTCATTTCTTGTATATTAAAAAAAAAACAAAACCCAAAAATAACAATTAGCAGCATTTGCTTCTATATGCTTAAATGTTTAGAGAGTCTTATTTCCAGCCTTGTCTCATAGAATATGATTATTTTTTGTGATGGTTCTAGGAGGAAATTTAGGACAGTTCTTTTGACCATTTTCAAATGTATATGTGCAAAAACTTTGTTGAATTGGCAAAGAAAATGTCATCACTTCCATCTATTTCGGCTGTACGAGGTCATATTGACCACATGGAAATTCCAAAGGTTGTATTGTGACTGTTTTGTGCGGCATTTTGTTTGCTTGTCTCTGTCGAACTTTTCAAGCAGTCTCAAGTTCCATGAATGTACCTACATCAAAATGCAAATAATTTGTCTAATCAATAGAATAATTGAGAAATTCAAAGAAACAAACTAGGGGAGACCAAAGATGACTGTAAGTTCTCACATTTTGACAGATTAGATTTTATCTTTTGCACATTTGAAAGAGAGGCTATGATTATTTTTTGTGATGGTTCTGGGACGAAAGCCGTTAAAAATGTTAAAATAAAATGTTTAAAATAATCTGATAAAATACATTTAATTGTTTCTCATTCTTAGTAATTCTAGGTTAATCTAAAATGTTAATTGGATCTCTGATGGTTTTTACCTTACAGAAAAATACTGCTGTGAATATATGCAATCATTGTGGTTTACTGTACATACATATTGATAAATACATAATGAAACTGCAAAATTTACATTTTGGTGTTATTTAATTTTCTAAAAATTATCCTAACAGCATAAATGCATTAATCTCTTCATTGGGTATTTATCATGAGCGATAGAGTTTGGAATTCAAAGGTCAAAATAACAGCTTATGGCCGTTTTAGTCTATGGAATTTGTTCACTTCTTGTGTTAAACTTTAACACCGTGAGGAGGCTATATGAAGGTGCTGTTGTTGTTATTGTTGTTTCATATTTGATGACAGTGAAATGCAAAATTAGTAAAATGTTCATTGTTCATCTATGAGGCGGGCGCTTTAGCCGAGTCATATATTGATTTAAAAAAATGGCGTATTAGATGAAAATTGTAAAGAAAAGTACCTTGTGCAGCACACCTTGAATTATTGGACACATCTGTTGTTCAATTGTATATTGATCATAACTGCTGGCCTGTTTTAACTGACAAGCTATCACCTGAAGATATTTCCAGAAGAGCTACAACAACATTTCAGCTATATCAAATGTCTACAGAGAACATCAGGTGTGTCTGTCAATTTGTCAGAATCATGAAGGCTTATAGACTCGCTCCTGGTCAATAACCAGGCAGAAATCCATTATATATCGAAGGGAAAGACACACCAATTTGTCCACCTACACCAGCTGCAAGGCCTCGTGTTCTGTGTTAGAGATGCTGGCTTGAGTGGGAAAAACTTGTTGCCAAAACTCTTCCCAACAAAATACAGTTTGTAAGCCAGAAATCGATGCAGTGTAGCTGTCAAAAAAAAAAAAATCCTGACGAAAATGTTATTTGCACCCAGATATAATAAAATGATGATAAATAATTTCTGACTGACTCATGATAAATTACCGAGTGAGATTGTTGCAGGGTGAATCTTTCCTCTTAAGACTGAGAAATTGTGAATGAGAGCGAGGTTGAGTTTTGGAGGATTTTGGAGATGAGGTGAAGTGAGGCAACGGAGAGAACAAAGGACAGAACAGAGGAACTGAACCATGAAAAGGTGGGAAGAACGAAGAGGGAGGAAAAGAGGAGACGGTGGGCGGGGGGGGGGGAGAGAGGAGCCCCTGTGGGCTGTCTGAGCCCAGGTCTGTTTACAGCTGCAGGTGGCAAAACCAGCTCTGCTTTAATTTACATGATTCACATGAGCACGTACTTCAGATACACGCAGACACGCCAATATTTCTCCTCTTCATTGCCGGTGAAGTCTGCGTTCGTTTGTGCCGCGCCCTACCCCCTTCGTCTCGCAGTGATTACAGTTTCTTTAAGAAGCAGACATCCCCCTGGTGGGCTGAATTTATTAATAAATTTGGTTTTGATTGTATGCACCGAAGCCCCCATCATGAGCTGATTTGTATACATACTAGCACATTAGTAGATGTGCCTACCACGAGATAGGCCTCTTGAATAATTAATGTTTCTATTAAGTGCCATGGTGCCTCCCACCATGAGCCATTAATATTGAAGAGATGTAAGCCTCTGCTAACAGCACAGGGAACGACATCAAATGAAGCTGGGAGTTGGATGGGCATATGAAAGGCGTCTCCTCAATCAGCTTCGGCCGTGGCTTCTGTACGAGTTTACAGTACAGCAAAGAGGCTTCCCTGCCTCGCGGTGACAGCGAATATAAACATCTAGCTGTTGCCTTAGGATAGAGAAAAGTCGAGGTTTCCTCTTTTTCTTTCTTTCCCCCCCTCACTCGTGCAGCGTATGCAAGCTCATTGTTGATATTTTGAGCACCACAGGGATGGTGAGCCTGTCAGTCAGTATCATGGTACAACTGAACTCTCCTCAGTGTTGTAACCCTGAGAGGGAAGCTCTACAGCAAGCGTGCTTCCCCACATTACAGTAAACAAGCCAATCGAAGGATGAAGCACAGTAAAGTCAGTCTTTAGCCAGACAACATGCAGTGAAATGCTGACATACACACACGTCCACACAGGCTTGGGATATCGTAAAACAATGCTTTCAAAACAGTACCGCTAAACAACCTTTTAAGAATAGCCTTTCTGTATCGCTAAGGGCAAATGTCCGATCCTTGAAGGGTCGCGGGAGGCTGGAGGCCATTCCAGCTGACATTGAGCGAGAGGCGGGATACACTCTGGACAAGTCGCCAGTTCATCGCAGGGCTGACATGCAGAGACAGACAACCATTCACGCTCACATTCATACCTATGGTCACATACCAATTAACCTATTAACCTGCAGGTCTTTGGACTGTGGGATGAAGCTGGAGTATCTAAATAAATACAAGACACTTAAAGGATTAATGTGCAATATTTTCCCTAAAAAAGCAGTGTACAGACTCAAATAAACATAATCCCTTTCAATCATCCCTGATAACCCACTAGAAGTGTGTGGTGGTGCCTATATCTGCAGATACTCTGCCCTCTGTGTGTATTCCCTTATTTTCTCATTATTTTTCTGTGTTTGAGACATTTTACCAACCCAGAAAGTTGGTATGTGTCATCCTGGGAATGACACTCAACAATCAGCTACCTTTCTGGTGCATTTACGGACAGCTCGGACAAATCCTGTCATAGATATACTGTAGATAACAAATCAGTAGCTCTGCGTCCCATCTCTGGGATCAGGGACTCCCACCCCGCACAGTGCATCGCTCTGCTTACCAGTGTATCACGTGTGTCGCCGGATGCTTTCCCCCTTTACACACAATTAAATATCTGTTCCACGTCTCACCCGCTTTTGGAATCCTTTCAAGTGAAATACAGCCACATTTCGGACTGTTTGGACATTTTAACAGGGTTTAAAGTAGCTATTAGCTAGCGGAAGGCGACCTGATGCCAGAGCCATGTAGAGTGAGTGTTGCCGTAATGTTAACTAGCGATGGCACGTATGGTAATGGCTCTGTTGTATGTAACGTCCACACCACTTTCAATAGAAAGCTCAAGTGGCACTGAAATGAGGCACTGAAATCTGTGTTGTGATTCGGTCTGGTGGGCACTGAGTTTTGGCACCCAACCCCACATCTACACCCTGCAATATGTTCAACTGGCCTGTTCAGACACGCAGCATCAGTATTCTGACTGCAGAAAACGCAGTAATCCACAAATACACCCTTTATTCCATCATTTTGTCTCTTGTTTTCTCCTCTTAACACACTAAAAACTCCTTTTCATCACGATCCCGTATCTCTTTGGCGGACTACAAGACATTTAAGACCCCATAAAGTATTTAGGATGTAGTTTGTTCGGGGGAACAAGTGATCAGTGGGGTTTTATCAAGCCCATTAAATGCTACTCACAATTAAATGTGACATGCTCGAATTAGTCTGAGCGGAGTCCAAAGACAAAGAGATTAGCTGCAAGCTCCTAAATTGTATCAAGGGCTATTTAATTTCAAAAGCAAAATATCCAGCCATGGCGAGAATGGGAAATACATCTACTGTCGTGTCGTGTAATTCTGGGAGAATCTCCTCAGAGCCTCGAGGAGATAAAACTGTAATAAATGTCCATATTAAAGGTTAATAATAAAGAATATACAGTAAAAATGCTGACATTGAACATTTTAAGAATAGATGGGGTGATTAAACATTATTAGCTCTGAATTGTCTTGGAGAATGCCATTCAGCTCTGTCAGCTACTGTAGTTACAGTGACAGGCTAGGCTTGCATAGCCTGCAGGCAGCTGGGGCGTCGTATTGCCCTCTGCTCTATGTATTGAGTTTAGCCTTGGCTGCATCAGCACAACTTTCCCCACCATTACTTCAGCTGAATAAGTCAACACTGCACTGACACTGACATCCCCAGGCTGTTCGCATTGACAGCCATTTCTCTCTGCCTCCACAGTTTCCTCCTTTTTGCTCAAACTGGCAGATTATCTCCCCTAAAGAGACCCTTTCTTTTCTGGAAGTTTCCTTCTTGTGGATTAGAATGCCTCTTTTCTCAATTTAGGCCATCTCACCCCTCTTTAGTCTTTCTGCGGTTGTTGCCAAATCCTGCAGAATGTCTAAGGAAATAGTGGTGGTAAGTGGCCAACGCTCTGATCCCTCTGAGCTGGAGAAATAGATTATGCTACAGAAAGCGCGAGAAAGGGAGCGGGGAGTGCAGTGTGCAAGCTGACTGGCTGTTTGTTGGGAATTACCCTCTATTGACAGTGTGACAATGCCAGGCGGGCAGCAGCACTGCTCCTAAAAGGATTACACAGGGAGCATGGCATGGCAGCACTGGGTGGGAACGGAGGGGGGAAGTGAGGGCGGCAGGGTGTGCATGCATGTCCAATGAGGCCTCCTCGTCTTCCTCTTCTCTCTCTGAAAGTCTGAATGTTAAGAAAAACAAGCAAGTTGGTGCTTAGAGGAGGAGGAGGATGTGTCACCTCGCCTGAGGGAGACGAGATGATGAAAGACAGAAAGCAAAAGAAGGAAAAAAGATGCAAAGAAGAGGATGTTGCAGTTGACATATGAAGGCAAACACCGCTCCTTTAAAGATTATCTACAGTAGGGGAGACCGGGGGGCATTGTAACACTGGGTTAGTTCTAACACTGTCAGCTTTATCAGTTAGAAATGGTACACTCCCCTTTTCCCTTTGAGATCATAGGAGAAGTGGCACATTCTGTGAGCAACACTGAAGATTTTATGGCCAAAAAAGTACATTATTTCATCAAGATTATATATACAATGGTTTCACTTACATGACCCAAAGTAACAGTTTCTCTAGTTTAATTTGACACTTTGCATTCATGCTACCATGCCACCCAAGGGACACAACTGTGACAGTGACATGCACATTCAGGAATATTGTTCCTGATCCTGCAGAATAAGCTAATGCCATAAGAAAATAATAAATAAAATATGATGCCAGGGTAAAATGAATAGAAGTTCGAGTTTTGACCTTTTGAGGCTGCTGTGGCTGGTCAGTATGAAGTGTTGAGACCAAAGTAGCAGATTGAGTTAGCAAAGTTAATTCAGCAGCTATTAGTTTGTCGTCACAGAATATATGCCTGAACGTATGAGCCCTCATGTACGTTAAGCATGTGAAGTAAAATGGATCAGTTTGTTAAGACAATATGATATCACGATTGTGATGCTAATTCCCGTTAGCACATCAATGGGTTTCCCATTATGTGTTAGCGTTGAGCTAACAGACTAAATGTCATAAAATCGTTTAAAAAAGAATCATGATAGGGAGGCAAAGTCACGTCCCTTCTGTAATTTGGAAAAAAAATGTACGGCTGTAGACTATGGCGAGAGACAAATAAGTTTTTGCTTCTGTTTGAATTGTGCCACGAATTACACATATGATGCTTGTCAAGATAATTTTGCAAGACAAGAACGTCAAAATTTGAACAAACAAACACACGTGTCATAGCTTCAGCGGCTAACGTTAGCTTTTGGAGTGAAAAAGTCATGACGTGACTTACGCGACCATATGGTGTGTAGTCTTTCTAATTATGTATCTTTGCAGTCTTACACTTCCGCAGTTTTATGACAAACAGCGTCTTTCTATACTTGTACAAGTATCTTTTAAATTGACAGTCATCATATGTGTAATTCGTAGCACAATTCAGATGGGATCAAAAGATTATTTGTCCGAATTAAGGTCCCATGGTGGTCCACTAGAAGGGACTTTACCTCTTTATGCTTAAGAGAATCAAATTTCTCCCACCACTATTGTGTAGTAGATGTACAAGTGAGTTTTATTTGTAGTCCAGACAAACCACTGAGTTACTGATGATCAAACAAAAAATGTTACTGCCATCCCCAGTCTCCCCTATTTGGCTGCAGCGGGTTCCCTGTGATCTGCAAAGGTCATTCAGATCTGGTTTACAGGCGCTGAAACCGCAGTCACATGCACAAGGAGTGTCCTTTATAGATTTTGTTCCTTTGTTTGTGTAAGAAATACAGACACAGGGACAAAGAGCAGCACTTCTCTCACGCCTCCCAGCCTGGAGACATTGGTGGCATCGGGCTTTGAAGTGCCGCTTTTTCTGTGATCCACTCATGAATCAAGGCTCGGTATCTGCCAATGGGGAGCTCAGGCAAATGGGTTTCATGCATGGATTAGACTGTCGTCCACCGTGGGAAGGGCTCCATTTCAGCCTCAAGGGTAGAAGGAGGAGGTCTTCCAAGCTTTTAGCAGGCCCGTCTGTGTGATACAGCACCGCCGTCCTGTCACCGTCCCCGCCTCACCTGTCATCCATCATGGCCGATCGGACCACGCAGAGTGGCACCCACGGTCCCTCTGCTGCTCATCCCATTTTCTCTGCTCTCTTCTTCCTTTCGGTCCCTTTCTCTTCCCTCTGCTCTCTGTTTTATAGTCTCCTATCGCCACTCTCTCCTCCTCTCTCTCAGGCCCTTACATTGCTTATGTAACCATCACTAAGTCTACTCGAATAGCTGCTGCCATCGCCTGACATGGATATATTTAGCCATTATGTTTTCCCCCCCTCTATACCCTGCATGCCCAAGCAGTGCTAAAAGATTCATGTATTCAGACCCCTCAGGCGGTGCAGTGACACACTTACTTTACATCCAGAGCAATTAATGTCCACTGAATCTAGATTACAATGCCGGTGTCCCACAGGGAAGCCGCAATGCCCTAGTGGGTGTTGGAGGTAGGGAGGGGAGGGTGTTCAGCACCACTCCAAGGGTCGCCATCACGTGGCACTTTGCGGCTCAGTAAGCGGGCACTACTGACTCTTGTTTTTTCCCCTCTTCTGCTTGCATGGCCAGTAATAGCATATTGATTGTTTACATAGCACTAGCAGCTCCACACGGCAAAGTGACAGTCATCTCCTCCCCACTGCCCTCCTCTTCCTTAGCCTCCTCTATCTCCTTTTACTTTCCTGTCCACCGAGCAGTATTGTCGACTCTCTTGGTCTTTCTTCATCTCCTTCCCTCTGTTTTCTCTCCCCTTTCTCCTCCGCCTCTTCTCCTCTCTCTTGTTTAAAGGCCTGGATGATGGCCAGGTCGGAGCCTCAACAGGGCTCTGCAGCACAGAAGGCAGCGTGCCACCCTGTGCCAAGGTCATGCTGGGCAGCCATATTGTATTTTATGAGTAGGTGGTCTGCACGAAGCATTAATATGGCCCCTTGTTAGATTTATCATCCATGGCAACAGCAGTCGATTCTGAGCAGGCGCCTATCCAGGATGTTAACAGTCCATCCCATTTTTTTTTAATTGTGCAATTTCTTTGATTGGATTTACCATTGTATAGTTTATAGCAGGGGTCTCCAACCCCTTAGCTGACCCACTACTACACATACTGCTTTGGTCCTCTCTTGTTTGCTATTCTCTGTAGCTGCTAAGTCAGCAGCTGTTGTAGCAGGGCTAATGTTAGCTGCATTAGCTTCACCCTCTTTTTGCCATCGGTTTCTAAGGTGGAGGGTATGTCAGAGTCTCTTACGAATGAAGTTATAAAAATGATCCATAGTGGCTCACAAGAGTGTCTGTACACTTGGGATAATAAAACAGTGAATTGGCCAATACGTGTCAGTAATATGTAGCTAACTAATTCACTGTTATGGACAGATACCACACAGTGATTTAGTAGGTTAGCTAGCTCACATGATTGTGCAAGGATTCATGGGTAGCCTTATGTCAGTGTTCTGTAAACTAAATGGCTTGGGTTTTTTTGTTGATGAATAGGCTTTAATATGTTGGATTCGTGTTCATGTGTTTTTTCAGACATAATTTCAAAACTTTAATAAAAAAAAAATCCATGTGGATCCATGTTGAAGACCGCTGGTTTATAGCAGTGTGGTTCTCAAATTTCTTTGAATAATGTACCCCTGTTTGAAATAATGTTTTCAGACAAATACCCACTGACCAGCGTAAAACATATTTAATGGAAAAAAAATACAAAACTGTGCCATCAGTGTCAACTCACTGAGGTAAATCCCATTAAGACATATTCTTCCTGATTCTGATGGTATTTTGTTGATTAGCTCATTATTGTTTTCATTGCTCATTTTATCTTTCTTTCAATTAATTTTAATGTTTGTCCGTCATTCAGTACTGAAACTGGCTTCCCACCAGGGCTGCACAGTATGGCTTATTAATAACATCTCAATATTCTTCTACCGTGATATAAAATATATATCTCAATATACACATTTTCTGTAAGATACATACTGTTATTCCAACAATACTGGAGAGATGACTATAGATTTTGGATAAATAATCACCAGTAATTTGGATATAATGACTAAGTGGGTAAGGGCAGCTGATAGTGGAGCTAGAACAGTTCAGAAAATCACATCACTTTACTGTAATGCAGCCCTTAAAACCAGGAAAAGAAAAGACAGAATAATATCGATATCTTGCCCAACCCTACTTTTGTTTGTTGTTTTGTTCTTCTTAGAGGTTTTACAGCAGTTCATAGTTTTCAGCAGTTAGTGAACACATTGAAAATGGGAATATTGAATATGAAATATGGTTTAATCTAGATTACATTTACATTTTTTATTTAACTTATTATTTTAGGAATTATGCATGATATTTCTTAAATTAGCATTTTTTTTAAAACTCTCCTTTACCCCCTGCAGTACTCTTACCTCCATTTGAGAGACACTGGTTTATAGGAAGGAGCTGCAGATTAAAATGAAATTTAAAAAGCGTGGTCTGCGTGTGGGATCGCTTGTGTGTGGATGTGATGCCATATTTAGACAGCAGAAGCAACAAAACATTAGCTACTGTTGTGATTAGCGCATGCTCTCGGCACAGTGACTCATGGCATGTTCTGACATTCTGTGGATGCAGACGTGGGAGCGCTCTTAATTGCTTTTACAACCACCTGGACCGTAAGAGCATATTTACCCTTGAGCATCCATGGAAATCTGCTCCCATTTATATGTATAATACAGTTCCATGAGTGTAGTGAGAGACATCTTTTCTCCAAACACATTTATAAGTTTCTTCTCTTCTTTTTATGACCTGTAGGTGACTCCAGTGGCTGGACCCCCAGAGGGAGGCACACGGGTGACCATCCACGGCACGAACCTCGGTCTGGCCTTCTCGGACATGGTTGGCAATGTGGAGGTGGCAGGGGTGAGGTGTACTCCTGTACAGGATGGATACATCATCGCCGAACAGTAAGTCACACAAACGGGACAAGCACTATTATTATTTTAAAACTTCTGTAATCGCTCATACTCATGTTGATTCTTAGAAATGTTTATTTTATTTGAAAGCTTTAAGGGATAGCTCGGATTATTTAAGCTGAATTTTCTGAGTTACTTATCAATAGTCGGTGTATTACCTACAGTAGATGCTGGTTGGCATGCTTCCAGTTTGGAGAAGCAGAGAGGAGCACCTGTGGACAGGATCAGCAGCAAAAGGCATTTTTGCAACTTAGAAATGATCCACCTAAATACAAATAAATATCAGTTTCAGTGTACATTATATTTAGAATATTTTCACTGCTTTACATTGTCATCAGACAGCCGTTTCTGGCAACAAAACTGGAGCCATTACAGAAGCCAAATATTGCTTTCTCCGTGCCAACCAAACTCCAGAGGGAAAATGAATAATTTTATCTTGCAGAACATGGGAGATGCTGGTCTATCGCTTCCTTGTTTGGTTAGTTAGTTTGTTTTATTATGAGACTTTGGTGAATCCGAACTAAAAGGTTACAACACTAACATCAACAAAAACTCACGGATTGAGGCCGTGGTAGATCTGGTACAACTCCTGTATTCTGCAAGGTAAAAATGCAGATTTTGCCTATGGAGTTTGGTTGGTACAAAAAGAGTATTCTAAATGTAGCATACACCTAAACCCATATTGATTTTTTTTTTTAGGTGGACCCTTTTCTAAGTGGCAAAAATACCTTTTGTTGATGACCCTGTCCACACCCGTTCACTGCCTAGCTTCCGCGCTGGTTTTTCTCTCTGCTTCCCCAAACTGGGGGTGTGCTGACTGGAAAGTACTGTAGCTGATACACTGATATGCAAAAGTACCTCATATAACCCCACTTCAAATTATCTGAACCATCCATTTAATTCTTCCTTCAAGTTATCTGAAAGCATTTGGGAAAAGGGTTGCCATAATTTGTTCAGAATGCAGCGTGGAAATGGTTTAATTATTATTAATTATCCCAATTTGTACACAGCACAATTCGCTTACCAAATCTCCTGATAGAAAACAATGCAGAGCTACAAGATAAACATGCATTAAATCAGTTATTAACACTCGTAATACTGCACATCTAGACTGTTTTGATACATCACTGTGTGTATTGGGTGTAGCAGCTAACAAAGTCTGATCAATATATGTGTATCGTGACAAAAAGCTGTTTCCACACCATCTCTGCCTTAATGAAGACTGGAGCAGGTCCAGACTGTCTGGCCCTGACATTGGTTCTCCCCCCTGCAGCACACTAGCCCAGTTCTCTCTCTCTCTCTCTCTCTGTAGCTCATCTAGTCAGCAACAATCCCACAACAGCTGTGTGTGTTTACTTGTGTTTACCTCCCTAATTGTCCCATGCTGTGCATACATCACGTTAAAGTCTGTCCCGTTCACCCTGAACTAATGAAACGTTGCCCATGCTTCACAACTTGCCCATCTCCCCCTTGGCGAGACACGCAGACGTGTGCAGAGTAAGAAACTATGTGCCTTATGGTTGTTTAACCTCCCCAGGTGATGCAGACCTCGCGAGGGAGGGGCGAGGATGTACACACACACCGCTGAAATGCTTTACTCTAAATATATATTAATGTGTTTGGATTAGGATTAGGTTGGATTGCCTTTGGGTATTGAGCTTTGTTGGTGGCGGAAATGCAATTCTTTATGAAAAAATCTAATCCTATAATAAGTTTTGAAGGATGCTATACAGCTACAGTGGTGCAAAAACACTCATTATGTAGCTACTATTGCTAAATAATTACACCAATGAAAATCAATATGTTATTATGAGGAAAATATATAAATATAAAATGTAGTACAACAAAGCCGCTGTAAACTTATTACTTTGCACCACAGACATCACATATTATTATAGAAATATACAGCAATATTTTGAGAGTTTTTA
Source organism: Lutjanus campechanus (assembly GCA_027495735.1). NCBI lineage: Eukaryota > Metazoa > Chordata > Actinopteri > Lutjaniformes > Lutjanidae > Lutjanus > Lutjanus campechanus. The sequence goes on along the minus strand of JAJHUR010113329.1, from coordinate 1,390 downwards.
AGGGATGACAAATGCTCAGACATAGTCAGGGCCAAGTGGCGTGAACTACCTTAATTTTTTCCCTTAAGAAAATATTTCCCTCTGCCAAGGGGTTCATTTAGGAGCACTGCATAAAGCCTCTTAGGGTGACTCCTTACTGAAGTGTTTGAGCTAAAGCTTTACAGTAGTTATTGTCATAATACGGCGCTTGTGCACTTCAGTTACCGTGGTAACGTTGTACTTCTTAACAGCGTTATTGTCAGTTAGCTGGCTTCTCCAAAATGGACCACAAAGAGAGGATAAAAAGAAAAAGAAAGCCAAAATGGACAGAAGATGAGAATGTTATTCTGCCCAAAGAATATGAAAAACACAAGCATATAATCCAAAGTAAATTTAACCCAACGGCTAACTAATACGGACAAGCAGAGGATGTGGTAAGAAGTAAGCTAACTGACTAACTTACTCGGTAGCTCTCGTCTCGCTGGGTTCAAAGCGTACCAGCAGTTGTACGAGGATAAAATCAAGACTAATTTTATTGTTGTTGTCTTTGTCTGTGTCTGAATTACTTTAAAGTGCATGACATATGTACTCAAACCCATTTACGTCTTCTTAGACTGTACATAAAGACAAACAAAATCAACAAGAAAAAAATGACATGAATCAGTGCACACACTGTTATAAACATTTGCAGGTTCTTTTTATCAAAATGTACAAATTTCTCCACACATGACACATGAAAAACACCACATGGACATGTTAACAAGGTGGGGGGGTCTTTAAGATATTACTAGAACGTGCTTTTGCAGCAACATTTTTTCTTCTCTTTTCAACATAGACGAGCCTAGCACATGCCTTATCTAAGTACAGGAGACAGGAAAGGAGAAAGTTGACGGGAATCAAGCTTGCTCAACTGTTATTGGTGCACATAGCAAAAAGGGGCAGGACTTAGGAAGGGTCAATTGTATGTACTCAGTCTGCACCAACCTGAGGGTTTTAAACTGAATTCTTCCTAATGAGGACTCAGTTTGGCCAGTGGAAAAACGCTGCAGTAGCATTAGTACTACTGTGTTGTACTTTTCTGACTGCTGAAAAACACAAAAGTTGAGATTTCTTCTTCAAAGCAGGAGTGGCTTTCACACACTCCTCTGAAGTGGTAACATAAAAGACACATAAATATGTATGCTTTTTTTTCTTTTTTTGTCCGATGCAGTCCAGCCCGCCATAGGAAGCCTGGTGACTGAATTAAAACTCGAAACAAACAGCAACAGTCAGATAAGAACATGCATATAATGAAACTAGAGCCGATATGACCCCAAACGGCCCCGAAATAAAAGTCGAGCTCAGAACATCCTCATGAAGGCTCCAACTCCTTCGAAGTTTGACTAAAGGGGTTAGAGGTCAGTTTTTTAAT
>JAJHUR010113328.1:0-13433 GCA_027495735.1 Lutjanus campechanus | reverse complement strand
AAAAAAAACAGTAACAACTTTAAAAAGAATATGTTAGAAAACAGATGATCATCTGCGTAGAGACGACTCAAATAATATTCATTAACACAGTTATTGAGCTCTATTCTCATCAAAAAACACATGACATTCTTGCAAAGGTGCAAAAATTTGTTGGATCTTAAGTGCGTGTTGTCAGTCATTTGGGGAGCAGCACAACTGCTGTACGTCTGCGCAGCATCCACAGCAGCCAAAATATGCTAATTAGAATGGTAGCAGGTAACGTGCATTTACACCAGATCTGAACGCAGCATGTTACGCCTGCAGCAGCATGAAGCAATATAGAAAAAAGACCAGTTTATGCTGCATGATGCAAGCTTGTTGCAGCACACAAAATAATGTTTCAAAATTGCTTTTTGTACCTTTCCTGTCTTATTTTGTGGAGGTACTGTTCTGCTTGAGTTTGAAAATATATGACTGCTGTACACTCAGTTAAACTGGGTGCATGATATCAATCACCTTTTTTAGGTCAAGACTTTGGGATTCCCTCTTCAGGTTGTCCCCCGTTTGCGCTGCTTAGCAACCACCCGCAAACACCCTAGCAGCCAAGTGTGTCCTACTCGCAGAACATCCTGTAGCTGAGTTATGTTGTTGCACGAGTGATGTCACTTTTATCATGTGACATACATAATAGAGTTGTTTTAACCCAAACCATGATCCAAACATGTAGCTTTAATGCCTAAACCTAACCAAACTACAACCATGTTACGATGTGAACCGTGTGTAATGTCACATGACCTACATAGTATAGTTCAGGTCCGGTAAGCCTGCTGCTGCCGGTACTCTTCAATGGTAATATATATCATTTTGGGAGTTATTGACAATCGGCCTATTCTGATGTTTAGGTATGAGGGTGTGTTGCCTGATTCATACTCTGTGACCACTTATAACTACATTTTAATATTTCATGAAAAAGATTCATGCATACATAGTGTAAACACAACAGGAAGTGACGGATTTTATTTTCAGTAGTAACAGAGACTTGGGTGTTTGAATTAATTTGAAAGAATCTAAATGATCTGCAGATATCACAGTTTAAACTCGTTAATTTACAAAAAGTTTTTATTTATACCTTCATCTCTCTCTCTCTCTCTCTGTCTCTCTCTCTCTCTCTCTCTCTCTCTTCTTACCTCTTCACCTCGCTCACTCACACACGGACTCACACACACACTCATCCCATCCATCTCTTCTCCTTTTTCCTCGGTCTCATTTTCTCGCCTAAATAACGATGCAGCAAACTTAAATGTGAGCCAGCGAGTAAGAATGAATTTCTCCGGCCTGCCTCACAGATGGAGCCTTTCAGCAGGCCATTCTATTTATGTTCCAATCCAATCCGGCCATGACTCACTCACACCATTACTTAAATTCAGGATTATTGCGGTATGCCTGCCCGCTCTAAGTGGAGTGTATACCTGGCTGAAGTTTCAAACGGAATTTCAAACAATCTAAATGCGCCCCCACGCTGTGCAGACATCACCGCAATCACATACCTCCAAAGAGAAAAATAATAGCTTGACTATATTGTAATGTACAGCAGTGAGCTGTCTGACTCCTCTGTCTGTCCAAAGACAGTCACAAATAATCACGGTGCTCCTCCTCAAAGCACTTCCAAGTTTTTATCGTTATAATTCAATCTCTTCTTTTAAATATTGGAATTTTCCCAAACTTTTAAAGTAGTAATAAAAGCAGTGAAGGATAATTCGATTTATTACAACTTGGGTATTATTTTAGGACCCATATTTGCAGGCTTGCAAAGACTTTTGTGTGACCATCAGCCTGAAGAAGATAAACTTCTTGGGGAACTTCCAGGACACTGAGGCCCTGCCAGTCATCCTCAACGACATCTACAAGATGGATGTCTTACACTGGATAAAAAAAAACATTAACCCAGTAACATTTGGCTTTTGTCTTAAATGAGAAAAAGTACAATCTGCATTCTCTCCCAGGTCAAATGACTCTGCAGTGGGGGCGGCAGTAGTTCAGCCTGTGAGGACTTGGCTGAGTACTGGAGTGTTTCTGGGCAGCATCCGCGAGTCTACTACCACTCGCACAAAAAAATTGTGTGTGCATGTGTGTATACAGGCCTGTGTATGTCAAATAATTAACAATGTAGTGAAAAAAATTTTGAATTTTCAGGTTAGGTATATTTATTGGCTCCAGCACTGATCTGCAGTGATGGAAACATGGGTGGACATGCCAATTCGCCCCTTTTGGCAGAGGAAACCTTGATAACTTCTGCAACTCTTTTGCTCCTTTTCAATGCATACATGCTTCTTGGGTTGACTCGGTTTGACTCGGTGCATCAGCTTAGCACATCAGCGTTTGCACCGTCTTTCGTCAGGCATCTGCAAAACGGAAGATAACCATTTTATTTTCTGTGAATTCGTCACAATAAAATTCTCTCATTCCTCATTATTTTGTTACCTAAACGTTTGTAATCTGAAGCAACAAACCAAGGAAATGTTGGGTTTTCATCAGCAGTAACTTAACACGACTCCTATCCAACTAAAAGCGAACATGAAATAGGAAAATAAAGCAGATACCTGAAAGTACAAACAGCGGTGCAGGAGAGAAACTAAATTTCAAACCACAGAGATTCAGTAAGAAGCTACAAAATTATTGAAAGCTGAACACACAGACACTTTTAAAAATGCCTGTCCTTCTGCTCTCCTGCACGGACATGAGTTGAGTCTTAGCTTTTCAGCACACATCAGAAAAAAAAACACAAGGGCATGAAAGCAGCATACAGCGCTTGACTCGTTCCATTTGAGAGGTCTCTGCTGCACTGTGGGCATATCCTTCCACAGGACGGGTCACGTGTGTCACATGGAGGGTGGCCGCCTCCTGAAAGACCTCCTCTATGGAGAACCAGCAAGTAGAAGGAGAACAGAGGCCATCCCCACCTGCGCTACAAAGACGTCTGCAGAAGATACATGAAAGCCACTGACATCAACATCAAGTCCTGGGAGGACCCTGCAGCTGACTGTTTGAGGTGGAGAAGCACCCTGAAACCACACACTGATGCAACCTCTGCAATCGAGACCACCACTCTCACATAGGACTTCTCAGTCACAAGACACACTGTCTCAGAGGGACCTGTAGGATGCAGTAACCATGGTCAACCCTGACCAATGGACGCCTCAACTAATATTTTCTATTCATCATGATTTGTACATGACAAACTGGAGACTATTTCTTCATTGAAAGAAGAGAAAAGAACAGCACTGAAGGCTTTTCTCCATGACACAGATGTTTTCACTCTTCTCCCAACCATCCTTTGCTATAGTTTGACCTGATTGGTTTGAAGTTAGCCTGTGTTAGATGTGATAGACAGACGGTTCATCCAATCACTTGCCAAGTGTTTTTTGAATGTGGCTCCCCTTTTCCAAACTGTTTCTAAGGATGACTTCCCAGATGGTTCAGTGGAACAAATCATCTGGCATGTTAGGTTAATGCATCATCCTCACATTCGTTTGATTCAGGAACCGGACCTTTAGGTGTAAAAGGGCTCTTTCACACCTACCGAAACCAAAATTATGGGTGTGAAACCCTCCCCAGACTGTGGTCTGAACAAAACAGCCAAACATTGGTCCAACTGAGTTGGTCTCGATCAAACCATGAGCCTTGGTTCGGGCCGTTTCTTGTGTGAAAACATTCTTTTGGATAGTCTGGACGTTTGGACCAATTACAGGAAGTTTTTTCAGGCTATATATAAGTTCTTTCAGGCTGGAAAAATGGGAAAACAACACGACAAAATGTTGGTTCAGGCTTTCAAGTGTGAAAATTCCCTAAATGTGTGAACTGAACCACCTTCATCACACCATGTGTCCGCAGTGTAAACTTTGCGCAGATTATAAAGTTTAAGTGTTTGATGTGAGGCAGGCTGGCTCCACCGCTCTGATTCTGCCGTCTGACGTCCATCTGCGTCCATGTTGCTCCTTCTCCATCCATCCACGCTTCTATCTCCATCTGTCCACTCCTTTCTGTCTGTCTCCCCTCCACTTGCCTCTGTCTGTCTTCTCATCCCCCTCTCTCCCTCTCTGTCGCTGTGGGGAGGCTCTTGTTGGCTTCACACCGTCTGCCTCTTGCCAGCTGACTGACTGACTGAGGCTCCCACTGCTTGAGTGATGCCACCATGACAGCGCCATTCTGGACACTGTGTGTATCTGTGTGTATGCAGACATGCATAGAGGTTTTTTTTCTTTCCTTTTTTTTGCAGAGTTAGCACATATGTGGCTTTGACAGTGGCCATTGTTTCCATTGAGAATCATCCCGCGTGTGTGTTTTATTAAAAATTAAAGCACCTGGATGAGGTGTCACATGCCGTCTGCGAGACGGGACTGGGAGCGGGGCTAAATGAGCCGAGGTGACAGGCGAAATCTGGGAAAGTAGACAAGCTTTAATAGCTTCCACAGTGCTGTCAGTCTGTGGCTCTGTGTTCCAGCTCCAAACACCATCAGTTGGATGAAGGCGTGTTCAACCTCTTCTAAAAACTTCAGTGTGTGTGTGTGTCTCTGCTCTGACTCATGAAGTGTCGACACACTGACCCTGTTATCTGTTCAAAACTTTCAGAGTTTGAAGAAGAACATGCAGCTTCTTGGTTTTGTTTTGCAGGGTGGAGTTCAGCCTGTTGAAGTGTGAATTGCTTCAGCCCTGGCGCCTCTCTGTTTTTTTTTTCTGTTTTTTTTTTTAATGCAATTACTCTTCTGACAAGTTGTCTATTGTGTGCCTTTAACAAAAGAGAAGGGAATCATTCATGGCTGACAAACAGCAGTTTTCTCTGCTGAGTTTTAACAGCCTTGCTTCAAGTTAACGGGTTATCTAGAAGATGCTGGAGGTCACACACACACACACACACACACACACACACACACACACACACACACACACACACACATACACACATACAATGAGGAGGAAGCAGACATTCTGAGACTCTGAGCCTCCAACGAGACAGAAACAATCTGTGCTGTCAGTGTGATTTGTTTGTTGGTAAAATAAGTTTATAAGTTCAATACAGTTTTGTGTTATTTCATAATAAATTGCTGAAATAAGTGAGCATGGATAAAATGTGATTGTTTAAAGAATGTTGTAATATTCATAAATTATGCCTTCTGACAAGACAAACAACTCTCCAGTCATGCTTGATCTAAGTGCTGAGTTGTCCACCACAGTGTTTTTTTCCCCAGAGGGCCGATTCAGATGATCTACGGCGCATGGTCCAAAGAGCATGATGTAAGGCATTCAGGGCATGTCCAATTCTACTTTGCTGTTTCAACGGCACATAACCTGGGCGCAAAGTAAGGTCGTATGTAGTTTCTTAATTAATCACAGGTGTGTTTTGGGTGCGACATGGATAAAGTCAATCAGAGTGTCATCTTTCATTCTCTTTAAGGCCAGGTGCCTTAACAAGGGCTGCCCGGGGCACATTGCTATTTAAATGAAGGATCTGGCAGGTTGGAGAAATAACCTGAAATGCAGAAATGACCCACTGGTAGTGATTCCAGCACTCCAGATAGCCCACAGGTCGCGCAGCCTGGGTCAGTCAATCATAATTAACACTGTGATCAGCAGCAGATGGGCTGCAGGTGGGTGAAATAGGATGTCTCCCCCTGTCCTGATTGTGTGTGTGTGTGTGTGTGTGTGTGTGTGTGTGTGTGTGTGTGTGCTTTACGTACAATCCGAGGCACAGAAGGGTAGGATGACTGCTGTGACGTTACAGCACACATGGAAACGTTACTACAGTATATTAACTACTGAAAGCAGCCTGTCTGATCATTAAAGTCAATTGTTAAAGACAATACAACCCACAATAAAGAATAGAAAAATCATAAATGATGGTTTGATGATCCGAGAGGCTGCTTTCTGTTTTGTCTCCATGTGTACAATAATGTCACTTCAGCGAATATTGTTAATATTTAAGCCGAAAAAATTAAAACTGTAGTTATAAACAGACAGGACAGAGGGAACTCTGCAGAGGAAATAATTGTTTAGACAGCTCTGATGGAAGTTTGGCTGTGTAGAAGAACACAGGACATTCATTTAATTTAGATCCTGACCGATCCAGTCTGATTTAAGCAACACACCGCTGTGCATAAATGTAAGTGTCTCTCTCTTTTATTTGTGCACAGCTTCGTCCTATTTCGTCCACCTGCTGTTAATCAGAGTGTTATTTTTTATGACCCATAGATTAACTGCAGTGCTCTGGAAGCAGAGTGTATGTGCGTTGTGAAGATGCCCATGCAGACACATCTTACCAACAATGTGCCTGACCACACCTTATATCAAAGGGATAGTTCCCCCTAAAATGAAAATTCACTCGTTATCTATTCATCCTCATGCTGATTGAAGGTTGGGTTTAGTTTTTTTTTTTGTCCACAAAACACAGCTGGAGTTTCACAGGAATTTTGGAACGTAAAAGAACAACTCCAGACTGCTTTGTCTGGTATAATCCAAGTCTCCTAAAGCCTCAACATGCCAAGTTGATTGAAAGATGTAATTTGCACCATGTTCACGTGCAGGTGCACACTGTCTGAACTAACTATGCATGGTGTGACGGTGGATGGTGTACTCGCACAAATGAACAGCATGTTGGGGCTTTATGAGACACTATGGAGGCATTTAATGTTTTTTTTTAAATTCTTTTTTCCATTTGAAAACTGGTCACCATTCACTTAACTTGTTTGGGAGATTCTGCAATGCTGTTTTGCTTGAAAACACAAAACCCAACCTTTAATTGACACAATGGTGAGTAAATAATGACCTAATTTTCATTTTTAAGCAAACTGTCCTTTTAAGACAAATTATTTGCAATTATTTACAATTTATTTGCTACCTACGCACCAGGTGAGAAAATGACAACTGCGTCAGTCAGAAAATAGAAATGACAGCTACAACACCTTGTGCACCACTTCATGCCAGACGAAAGATAAAGCCCAGAATATCCACAGAACTAAGGATCCAAGTCACGAACAACAAGTCCAATGCCATGAACAGTTCCCAGATCAGGACCAACAAGTTCTAAGTGAAGAACAATAAGTCTCAAGCCAGGAACAACAAGTCTTGAGTCAAGAGCAAGGCCCAAACCAAGAACAACACAACTGTTACCTTTTAAACTCCACAGCAAAAAAAAAAGGCCTGTCTGATTCTTTCAATTCAAGGCCTTCTTGCTCAAATAAAAAAATGTTCAGAGATGGACCAAGGTACTAAGTGACCGGAAGACAAAGTGGAATCACATTCTTAATCTGGTCAACTCATTCTCAGTTTCTGCAAGGCAAAGCTTGCTACAGTTATAGATTTTGCATAGAATCCACCATACTAAAGCTAGATTAGAAATCCAGTGTTAGTCACCTATCCTTATGCATATGCTGCAGCCCTGCCCCAGGCTACTAGACTACTGGATGAAAATATGTTAAACTCTCCAAGATGCCTCCAACATGATCATCAATCCTGACCCACTCACAGCAAGTCTGGCTTTCTGCCTGAAGCAAATTTTTCCCATATCATTGCGAAGGGTTCTGGATTTCACAACTTTACTGGCCTGTCGCCTCCTCCTTTTAAAGTGGAAGCATTTTTCACCCCCGACTCATGCTGGATGGATTAAAGAGGAAGTTCTCAAGTCCCAAACTTTGTCCACAGTCATAAACAAGTCATTGTATAACCCCAACAAATGTCATGCGGTCAGAAATATTAAGGGTACCAGCTGATGATGATCAATTTCAATTCTACCCTTTTCCATCTTGAGCTGTTGTTGTCTTTACAGCAGCAGCATTGACCAGCACAGCTTTACCTCCTGTCCTGCATCTCCACTGTTAGGAAACTGTGTTCATTTATTTTACTTTGCAAGCTGTTTTATATAACTTCAGAGGATATTGCATCATTTTAAAGGTTAAAGTCCAGAAGCAGTCTCAAATAATCGATGTCAACCCGATGGAAACTGACCTCACGTGGTTGGCCCACACCGCGGGACCTTGTTGTGTGCATGTGTGTGCGTCTGTCCAAATTGATCTAAAAGCCGCAGGAAACTAAGGCTTCTGTCTTTCCCGTCATCACATTGTGTGCTCGCGATGACAACATTACGCTACATGGTGGACAAAACGTGGTGAAAACACAAGGTGGTGCTGTGAAGTGGGAGCAGCAGAGGAGCAGAGCGGCAGGTCGATGGTTCATGTCAGAGACACAATGAGAGGAAGGTTTAGTCAATAGTTTTGAGGTCAGGTTGTATTTATTTTAGGGATATGAAGCACACTGTAAAAATGAAAAAGTTGAGACAACTTCAAATTTCAAGGCAACTTACTGCAATAGATTTTTGAGTTTAAGTTTTAACAATTACTAATCTGTTGTTGAGACAATTTAGAGTTTCTAAAACTTAAAAGATTCAAGTTTACCTAAATAAGACCTAAATATGCTACCTAAATAAGAATAAGAAGATTAACTTCAGAGTATGTTGGGCTCAAAACTCAAAAATCTATTGCAGTTGCCTTGAAATTTTGAGTTGTCTCAATGTTTTAGTGCATTTTAAATCATCTGAATGACATCGCAAAAAGCAAAAATACCACTGTAGGCGCTGGGGAAATCTTTATTACAGCTCAAACATGCTGTTGCACTCTGCTCATTAAAATTAGCATTTCTCAAAAACAAATCAAAAGATGGAAAAGTTCAAATAACTTATGGAGAATTAAGAAATATTGTGTTCATGTTTCTACATTTGGAAATTTTTTGGTTGTGAGATTTTTGTATTTCTGAACGTATAACTTCCATTTCAATACTTTTATCAATGATTATGGTTTATTGACTTACATGATCTTTTATCTTAGCTTGTACAGACTTTTGAGATGTGAAGAATTTTAAGAGACTGCAAGAGATGAGATCACAACAAGCAAAAATACCAGTGTAGGCACTTGCAAAGCGTTTCTGTCGCAGGGTTCATGACTCACGTCTGACTTGAGTCCAAGTCGTGAGATTTGACTGACAGATCCTGTCACTCTGCTGTCAGACTCCTGACATATTAAAAACATCGGGCGTCATTCACCAATATCTAAGTGAGGTTTTTCTTAATCTAAGAATGGTCCTAAAAAAAACAGTCTAAGTCAGATTCATGAAGATGTTTCTTTCTGCGTTCTTAGAGTGATGAATGCCATCGTCTTTTTATGTGCCAGTTGTTCCTAATTACCATAAGGAAATGTCCTACCAATGCCCATATAAGGGCATGTGACTACAGGACATGTTACAAAAAAGCTTAGTTTGTATTTAAAATTTAAACATTTGCTTTTGCATAATTTAAAAGCCCGAATGGCTCACTACAACGGTTCTATTTTTATCATTTATTTACTGAGGCGAACACCCACGTCTTCCTCAACTGCCCCCACCTCAGATGCTGTCCTGAAAACCCCCCGAAACTAACACACAAAAGATATGCACTGAAACCTGTTTGATTTTTCGTGATTTATTTCATTTTTTTGTTATTTGTTAGCAACAATTAATCACACTGTAAAGTCAAATAAACTGTTTAACAGCATAATGATTTATAAAATATTGAAAATGATACAAATGTTTTTTTTTGTAATTTAAGCCCCATACATTATGCAACTGTGGTTTTGAATTAAACACAATAAACAATTATTTTGCACAAACACATCAGCACTAAAATGTGTGTAAGTGTGTTCATGAATGTTCTTAACTAAGAACAAATCCCACATAAGAAAGAATCTTTGTGAAAACCTTTAAAAAGAAATTTATTCTTAAGAATGGCTGGTGAATGGGGCCCAGTTTTTTCTTTTCAAATGTAAGATATTTACAGTGCGTGCAGTGTGAAGGACACACACACACAGAGGAATGACAGATGTGTTCATGTTTAGAATATGTGTGCTGAGAGGTGAAGAAACGTTTCCATCAGACTGTGTTCTGCTTTATGTGGCCAAATGTTGTGTGTTTTCTCCAACATGTAATTGCAGTTGGAGTGTGACACCACAGGAGTGACTCTACTTGTGTGCTAATTGATAATGTGCTTGTTAAAGCTAACAGAGAGCGCTTGGTCTCAGATTAGATGATGCTCTGTGGTCCCTGTAGCTTTACAACACTTCATGATTACATGCTGTTTCTCCTGCTCTAATTATCTGATGGGTGGGATTGCTTTAGGGCACCCTTTTTAGACGCTGCACTTTTTTTTTTTTGTCTTCCTGTGCCCGCAACAATGTGTGGGAAACTTTTGATGTGCGAGACGGCCATTATTTTTACCCACCAAAAGACAGCAGCAATTACTGGTCGCTACGCTGTATTTTTAGCCCTGAAGATGACTCGAGAATAAAATGTTATGACCATGTAAATCAGGATAACAGGGCTGTGTGTGTGTGAGAGAGAGAGCAGTGAAGTGATGAGAGGACTATAATCATATTTGTGTAGTTAAATGAGTTATTGTTCATGACTGTGAATATGCTTTGTGTATCAGTGCTCACCCTGGATTACCACGTTCATTTACACATGCAGAGCCCCCCCGCAGGCTCAGAGTGGCGATCTGAGCAGACACTGATGCATGTCTGACTGCACCACTGACTTGATCGGACTTGATTTAGAAAATCTCTTCTTGGAGCCAATTCATGTTTCTCCTCCAGTGGCCTGTTCTGTGGAGCTCTGACAGTCTGCAGACAGCATGAATCACGCACTTATGCTGCCTTGTGTGTGTGTGTGTGTTTGTGTTTGTGTGTGTTTTACTCATCTGTGGACATTCTGGTCTTCAGCGCAGCAGACAGAGTCAGGGTGGAGGGCTCAGACCACACTGCTCAGGGTGCAGCAGCGTGGACGGTGCAGTGCTGCAGACGTTCACTAGGGGGAGCACTCGATCTGACTGTCACTGCTCTGCTCCTCCAGTCAGCTCAGCTCAGCTCAGCTCACACCTGCTGATGTCACAGCACAGATCTGCCGTGGACGGCTTCAAGTGTCAGGTCACAGGAACAAGAGCAGAGGAGGAGATGATCTGTGGAGAGGAGAAACTATTCAAATGAAATAAAAGCACACAGCCTGTCTGACTGCAGCTGATGTTCTGGTCTGCAGACCTTCAGCAACAGTCCAACATGGGTGCTGGAGAAATCATCAGGATGACCACAAACCTTGAGAAACACACACTGCCGTGCAGTTAACATGAGAACAACCAAGTTTGTCATTTTGATGGTTTTCAAATTTATATGTGCAATAACTGTTGAATTAAAAAAATACAATGCTGCTGATACCTGACTTTTCCTAAAAGTGTCTGTTTTCATTTAAAATGTTTTTTTTTAACATAAATTGCACGAAAGGCAAAGAAAATGTGATTTTTTTTTTAACCTATTTCGTCCATAGGAGGTCATACTGACCACACGGAAAGTTGTTACTTTTTGCACAGTTGGAGATGCATCTTGGTTGCTTAGCAACTTGTCTCTGTCAATAAAACTTCACAAGTGGTCTCAATTTCCAAAAACGGATATTGACATTTTGGTGTATTTCATTTTTCAAAAAGATAAACTAATAGAATAAATGCATCAATCTCAAAGTCAAAGTTATGGAATTCCATCACTTCTTGTGTTAACCCTCCTCCTACCAACACATTCTTATAACATTATGAGTTATGTAACTCAATATCATCTGAAAAAATAAGATTATTATCATTATTCTAGGAAAGTTACAGTTAATTTGCATATTTGATACTGTTTGATAATTTTAATCAGGACCCACGGCAAACATGAATTCAAGCGCTGTTACAATATCACATTTTCACGGCATGATTATCATTACCAAAAGAATATTTTACACATTTTACATATGTTTTATCTGTAATTTTAAAGGAATACAGTTACAGTACACTTTTTTTTGTATTCAGATGACGTTATCCTATCATATGTAATCAGTTACTCCCCAGTCCTGTGCAGAAGGAAGCAAGACTCTACTCATGAAGAACAGGTTACAGCTCAGCCAAGGACACCATTAATGTTGACATCCTGCGCTATCACGAGCACAAGCCTCTCCTCCATGAGTAGATGGACGCCTCCCTTTGTGCAGTTATACGGTTGGCGGAGAGTGAGAAGAAAGTAGTTCCTACATGATAACTGCAACAAAGACTGTGGATTATCTTGAGTAACCAGGTCATGATTTCTGCAAAGAGACACTCCTGTTGAGTTTTTAAAACATTTTTTAAAGTGGTTCCCTTCAGATCCAGTCCCCTGCTATACAATGTATTGTAGCTTAGTATGTAGACATTTAAGAGCATATGTGTATTTTATTTAATCTCATATTATCTGATTTTGTGAATGTGTGTTCTACAGATCATCAAGCTCTCATCCACAGATCCACGAGGAAACCACAGTGGGAACACGTGCCATCAAACACCAGGATGTCAGAGTACAAACCAGAGGACATCGGGACAGTCCTCGAGGGCGAGGGTGTTGGAAGACAGACAAGTGCATTTACGGCTGCACCTTTAAAGCACTCCAAAAGGTTGTGGAGCTGGATCAGTATCAAAGACAGTGTCAGTCAGTGTGCTGTTATCAGTGTGTTATGGCGAGGTAGACAGGATGCACTTTTCTGTGCTCACCATCTTGGATTATGGACATTGTTGCTCCCTAAACTGCACTGATCACAAACTTTTAAAAGCTTTAGACGTGAACTTAAGTTCATCTCACATGAACTTGGACTCGGGTTGTTCTGATTCTGACACCAGTGTCGCTCTGCCTCAGATTCTGCACAATGTGCTTTTAACAGCATCAGTAAGTACACATCTCTCTGCACTGATTCAACACCACATCATTTATTAACCCCAAATCAGGACACTGCTACCTCCCAGCATCATCTCACACACCATTTTTTAAAATCAATCAATGGAGAAAAGGATTGACAGATAAATCAACAAAAGTAATCATTAATTACAGCCCTAAATCATTAACAATAACTGGGGAAGCACTGATAAAAATCAGCAGCATCAGGAAACTCTTGTCTCTTTATTTCCTTACAAATCAAATTAATTCAACTTTGTTTCACTCTTTATTTCTGCCCTGGTCATCCATGACCCCCTTCTGCAGTGCCCCCCCCCCAGTTTGGGAACAACTTGAAACTGTGATATTTTCTGAAACAGTTATCGTGCCGTGAAAATCTCATACCGCTGCAACTCTACGATGTAGAAAATACTTCCGAAAATCAGATTCTGGAAACGACCGTGTACATGTCCGAGCTTTAGAGCTCAGCGGTGTGAGACTTACTTGAGCAGATTTGGGTGACTGGCTCTCTGAGTCTGTATATTCTGAAAGATTCAGTGTGTCAAATTTAGGTGGATTTGTGGTCAGAATGTGTCAGAAATTGAATATAATATTCCTAAGTGTGTTTTCAATGGTGTAAAATAATCTGAAAATAAGAATTGTTGTGTTTTCATTACA